>JASEVX010000008.1:46911150-46936150 GCA_031761405.1 Serripes groenlandicus | reverse complement strand
TCTCTGTATCTCTCTATATCTCTACCCCATCTACTTACTTTACTTACTTACTTACTTTTTTACTCTCTATTTCTCTATCTCTCTCTCTCTTTCTCTCTCTCTCTTTCTTCTTTTGAACGATACGTGTGTATGCATACTGATAAGTGTATTATATATATGCATATTTCTTACGCGTATTTAATTACGTAATAACATGTACGAGTGCGCTCTGTAATGGAACAATTAGTAATCTTGGTCACTAGTATTTTAAATAACATTTAACAAAGGGAACTAACTCGTATAAAACATCGACTGCTATCCCTCAATTATGTTACCTTGACATCACGCATTTAATTGTCAAAAATTGCATCTTGGACTTTCTTACACGTAGACGGAAAGAGAATGCTTTGTTGAGATTATGTGGGTGGCATCATGTTTGCGAAAGAAGTATATTTAAGCAGCATAACCAAACGATTGTTGTGAGGATAATACAATAATATTTATATGTTACAACAAAGAACATTCAACAAGGTGGGTTATCCTTGGACACGACACATTTTCTAGCCTAGTGCTGGAAAGTTAATACAGGGATCATTAAAATGCCACCTGGCGCCATGATTTAACTGAAATAGTGTTGAGAAGGGCGCAGATTACCAAATAAAACGATCAAAAGAACATTCAAAACGATCAAGACCAAACTACGCCTGAAGATGAACAGGTTGATCGGGTATAGCAGATATACTCCTCTCAAATGCTTTGTGCTTGGTTTTCTTGGAGCGCGGACCGTCATTAATTTCAATATATCAAAAACATTTATTCTATCGGTATCTAATGTGTTACCCTTTTCAATGCTGTATTCTTTAATATACTTGTCCAGCTTTGAAATTGGACGAGTCTATAAAGCATTCAATGAGTATAAAGATAAAACTGTTGAATTATACAGTGAACGGTATAGAGCCTGGTCAGACGGCGTGGGTATGCCGGCTTACCTGACCTCATACTGGCAGGGGCGTAGCTATGGTGTTCATAGTGTGTAGGCATTTTTTTTAGGAGGGCATGCTCCCCCGGGATTCTTTACTCCCTATATCGTCTGTGGTGACTTCTGGTAGCATTTCAGAAGCAAAGTATGACTGATATCGATGGTGAAATAAACCTATTTTCTAGGAAGTTTTGAGATAGTAAAATGTGTTGCATTTGTCATTTTTTGTCAAATCTATCAAGTCAGATCGGTTGTTTTATACTTACCCCTACCCAATATCAAGTTTTTATTGCAGATTTGAACTTTTTAAAATTTGAGTACTGGAAACAATGTGAACGCAGCTGCGTATTTTGCGTACAGGCAGCTACGCGCCTGACTGGCGACACAGGCTTCACACAATCAGTCCCAGCAGTCATAGGATTAACGATACTATGACAGTTTCTTATTTCAGTATGGATAAACGGAATCTAATTAACACTTTCCCGCGTGCAGACGCATTTAAAAGCAAACCCATTCTGACAACACGGAGTGAGATAAATAGTTTTATATCATAGATATTTGCAAACATTGTAATATGAGCCGTCCCCGCGAGAAAAACCAACATTATGGCCTCTGCGTAATGTATCGACCCAGATCAGCCAGCGCAGTCCGCGCAGACTGATCCGGGCCGATACATTCCGTATCAGGAGGATAGAGGTATAGAGTAATGATTCCTCAAACAGAAAATCCAGAGGGGGCGAAAAGTGTCTATCCGGGTAAGCCTGTTTGGCATGCTTAGGGTGTTCCAGGTCGATACTTTACGCAGAGTCCACAATGTTGGTTTTCTCGCGGGACGGCTCATATCAATATATCTGCGTAATGTATCGACCAGATCAGCCTGCGCTGTCCGCGAAGACTGATCCGGCCGACACATTCCGTCTAAGGGGGGATAGATAGAGTAACGATTCCTGAAACAGAAAATCCACAGGAGGCGAAACGTGTCGGTCCGGGTTAGCCGGCGTGGCATGCTTTAGCTGATCCGAATCGATACTTTACGCAGAGTCCACAATGTTGGTTTTCTCGCGGGACGGCTCATATCAATATATCTGCGTAATGTATCGACCAGATCAGCCTGCGCTGTCCGTGCAGACTGATCCGGCCGACACATTCCGTCTAAGGGGGGATAGATAGAATAAGATTCCTGATACAGAAAATCCACAGGAGACGAAAAGTGTCTATCCGGGTTAGCCTGCGCGGCATACTTATGCTGATCCGGGTCGATACTTTACGCAGAGTCCACAATGTTGGTTTTCTCGCGGGACGGCTCATCTATTGTTACTTCCCCGTTCTACCGTATGTACATGTATAGTTCAAAGCCTACAAAAAACCATACCCATACCGTACGTTGTAAATTATAAATTAGAAAGAATAGAGTAACATGAAATCTTCCCGAGTATTCAAACAAATCATCGTCACCTACCCAACGATATTTAGACACGTGAAGTGTCCTTTTGTCAGCCATTTTGATTTTGGAACATGATGCAAGACGAATTCTCGCTTGCAGTGAAAACTTAAGAAAACCAATTGACCTATTCAAACGTAAGTGAAATGAACAGTGTAATGATCTGAGATGTTCAAAATCAACATAATGGTAAACACTTCTGCAATTTTACGAGATTATCAGACGGGAATTTTCACAAAGAACATTATCCGACGTGACACATGAAGAAAAATCGTGCAATTGCATCTTTAATCTTCAATAGATAGTCAAAATATGATGCTTTCCTTTTTGATGACGGTCTTTAGCGTCAATATAGTTGTCTGTGCAATGCCCTCTTTATTCGAGGTTAAACCTATATATTCTGTACAAAGTTCTGCGTTTTATTTATATGCAGTATCATGTTTTCACACTAGAGCTTGGCTCTAAAGTCAAGTTGTCTTTTCGTATATAAACAGGGGAAACTATATACTTAAATATAATATCAGACGTTCCGCGAGAAAACCAACATTATGGACTCTACGTAATGTATCGACCAAGATCAGCCTGCGCAGTCCGCGCAGACTAATCGGGGTCGACACATATCGTCTCAGGGAGATATAGGTAAAGAGAAAGGATTCCTCAAACAGAAAATCCATAGGAGGCGAAAAGTGTCTGTCCGGGTTAGCCTGCGCGGCATGCTTAGCTGCGCGGCATGCTTAGGCTAATCCGGGTCGATATTTTACGCAGAGTTCACAATGTTAATTTTCTCATGGAACGGTTCATATATATATATATATATATACAAAACGTGACTTGTGGAAATATTTTGAAAAATTTAGCTCCACATAAGTACAAAATATATTCAGAAAACAATTTGGCAAATAAAATCCTAAATACGCGAATGTATTTAAACATGCAAATTACACTATGAAACGGCCGCTTATTCCAAATAAACGCACCCGCATGCTTAAAAAAGACATATTTAACGCCGTCTTTAAATTAAGGTGTAAAAATAGTTTCATAGACAGCCTATTGGGTTTTAAAACACTTCCTCTGCAACGTGAGTACTTCCGGTTAAGGTTAAAGTAAATCACGTGACAGTTCAAACCGGAAATGAAATCGACGATCGCACGCAAGGAGATGCGCAAATTCATCGTAATAGCGTAGATTCCCCTCTTATTCAAACGATTAGTCTGGTGGCATTCTACAGAAGAAATAATTCAGTGAAACAAATGAGGGCAAATCGTGAGAAAATGCAATGATTATTCGTATGTGATTTTTTGTGAGTATTCTGGTTTCCTAATCCGTATAAATTGTGCACCGTTAAGATATATTTAACTCTTTCAGCGCCGAATTGTTTAAAGAAGACTCTTCCATGTTCAAAGTCGGGCGATTCTATTATATATGCTTTAATAATTTTGGAATATTTGGATTACCATAAGGCAAACAATATGCTGATTTCGGGTGAGCACGAGCTGACTCACCTGAATCAGTATTGTTTGCAAAAAGCTCAATATTGCCTCTGGCGCTGAAAGAGTTAAGGAGATGGAGAACATTTGCCTCGCAATGCAACGAACTAGAAGGGACACAACTGTCCGTCCAGTTATCGCTGTGTATGTGTGGTCGTCTCGCTGGGTTAACTTTAATTTCCTTAATGTATAGTCATCTTCATCATTCATGTATAGTTCAGCGTTTATTATGAAAAGCAGACCAGTGCTGAACTCACACCAAGACACACAGCGCAGCAGCAGTTTTGATTGCTCGGCTCGAATGGAAAATCAGAACTGATTCTTCGCTGTTTTCAAAAACCAGGTTCGTTCAAGGACATTTTTGTTTTCGAGTCAATCAATATACTCGAATTATCTCATGTTTGAGTTAGCAAGGGTCAACTGTATATGAGCAGTCTCGCGAGAAAACTAACATTGTGGACTCTGCGTAAAGTATCGACCTGGAACGGCCTAAGCATGCCGCACAGGCATACCCGGATAGACACTTTTCGCCCCTTCTGGATTTTCTGTTTGAGGAATCATTACTCTATACCTCTATCCCCCTGAGACGGAATGTATCGGCCCGGATGAGTATGTGCGGACTGCGCAGGCTGATCTGGGTCGATACATTACGCAGAGGCCATTATGTTGGTTTTCTCGCGGGACGGCTCATATAGCTTGTGTCTATGTCAATTGCAGCTCCTGTTGGTAAAACGATTTGTATTCGTTTTCGTCGAGCCCCTACAGCTCTGTAACGTCGAGAATCATCTATCCTATCCTGGGGTCATGAGTTCGAATCACACCTTGGCCATTCATTCTTTCTAATGAGTGACACAATTGATTGTTACTAGCGACGTTCGTCCAGAGGGATTCGACGTCAACATAGGAAGGGAGCAAACTACCCGAGGAGAATGTTGTGCGCAGTACAGGTCCTGAAATACGAGGAATCATGATTGATTGGTTGATTGATTGGGATTTAACGCCGTTTTTAACAGTTTCTCAGTCATATGACGGCGGCCAGTTCACCTACACACGTATATCCTGGTTTTCTCACACCAGTACTCCACACAATAATCTTCCCAAGCAACTGGCTTCTTTTCCATATAGACTTAGCCCATTGGTGGAAGCCGAATGACGCATGTCGCATTGATTTTTTTCAAACGTCGGAAAGGAAGTTGGCCGAGCAGGGATTCGAACTCACATCCCCTGGATTGACAGCCCGCGTCGCTACCGACGGATGAGCCACCGGCGCTCGGCTCGGGGAAACATGT
This sequence comes from Serripes groenlandicus, assembly GCA_031761405.1. Lineage (NCBI taxonomy): Eukaryota > Metazoa > Mollusca > Bivalvia > Cardiida > Cardiidae > Serripes > Serripes groenlandicus. The sequence goes on along the minus strand of JASEVX010000008.1, from coordinate 46,930,975 downwards.
AAGTATGAGAGAACTTTCGCTGAAAACGACTTAAAACTCTAATAGTTCGCTTCATTTGTTTTCAATTCCCTTTTCTACTTTATTTCCTATTGTATGTTCTCCTACGTATCTGTGAAAACAGTTTTACAGGGTTTTTTGGCGCCCAATATGACCATAGCTGTCGACGGACCTTTATACGTCCATTCATCCATTGATTTCCATTCATATCTTTAAAACACGGAAAGATCTATGGTATCCTTGTATACATTTTGTTTGTACAATTTTCTTTAATCTTTCGAAATGTCTCGTGAAATTGTCATGCATGAATTACTTTGTAGGAGGAGAGCCACTATTACGTGCTTACTATATATCCGTTTAAGCACTACAGAGGTCGCGGGCTTAATTCCTGGCCGGGTCATACCAAATACTTACTAAATGGTTATAAAGTGTGTATTTAGCATTACGACTGACTCGCTGGTGGAAAGATAAACGAACAGGAAGTATTGGCAACTTAACCAGGAAACGTCGTGATCTCGTTTAAAAACAAATACAACCAAAAAAACAAAACACATTGAAGGATACAGTGGGCGCACGCTCGATCACCAGCCGTGTCATACCAAAACAACTAACAAATGGTAGTTAGGATTGTAATTCATTGGCGCTATGGATTGATTGCAAGGGTTATCATTACGACGGACTCTGTGGTTGCAGCATACATAGACAACATTTACTTGCACTCTACCCAGGAAACTCCCTGATTCAACTCATAATTTGTAAAAAGAAAACCCAGAAAATCGAAGTAAGCGTTTGAAGGAATGATATTAATTGGAAAGGATACTATATATTATGTATGCTATTGATGCTAGGGAGCCAATAAACATTTAGATGGATGGACTGACCCTATTGACATTCTGACATACTAAGTCGTGCGCACGAGATACTAAGTCTAGCGCACGAGATAAATAAAAACATACACATGTCACCTCTGTGCCACCGTAAGTAGATGATCTGGCCGCCGAGATGTTTACTAAGTCGTCTGCTTCAGGTTTCCTGGATGTGGATAAGGGTTAAGGACGGTTCGTGTATAACAGTGACCTATTTCAATTTTACACTTTAGAGCCCATAGGGAGTTGTAAATGGAGATATCGTGGTACTACTGGAAGATTAACAACATTCTCTTGAGAGTGTGGTATCTTGAATCAGAATGTTCCGTTTAAAAAGAAAACAAGCCACTTGTTATGTTATTATTTGCCGAGGGAAAGAACCATCATGTTTGGCTGTAATACGATTGCCCCCAATCATGGCTGTATAATGAGTGAATTGTGTCTGTGGAAAATTATTTTCTGTTGAGGAAACATGCGAATTATTTGTGTACAATGATGCATTGTTGTTAAGATGATGCCGAGTCCTGATAGCTCGGGCTGTCAATCCAGGGGTTATAGGTTCGTACCCCAGCTCGACAAACATTCTCTCACTGTGACCAGCGTCATTCGTCTTCCAACAATGGGCTAACAGTCTATGTGGAAAATCAGCCAGTTGCTTGGAAAGTATGTTGCGTGGAGTACTGGTGTCAGAAACACAATAATAGGTTAACTACCCGCCGTGATATGACTGAATTTGTTTTGAAAAAGGCGTTATAATCCAATCAATCAATCAATCAATCAATCAATGTTAAGATGCAGACTATTTCAAACAGACCAGAACAGTATCTTTATTTCACTCAGATACATTTGAGCCGTTCCAACATTATTGATGTTTATAATAACCGAGATGCGGACAAAAACGTATATTCTAATTAAGTCTTTCAGCGCTGTTTAAAGTAGACTCTTCCATGTTTAAAATAGGGCGTCTCCATTTCTCATGTAATACAAGTTTTGGACTATTTTGATGAATAAAAGCCAAACAATGCTGATTTCAGGTGAGGCAGCTCGTTACGAGCTGACTCACCTGAATCTGTATTGTTTGCTAAAACCTCAATATTACCATTGGAGCTGAAAGAATTAAATCATTTATTTTTTAAAAAAGCAATATGATTGTTCCCCTAAAGTATAATCGCATTATAAATCAGGAATGTTAAATATGAACACGTGTGAGCTCAAGAAATATATCGTCAATTTGTAATAAAAAAAAGTGTAGGGGATAAACAGTTTTTACATGTACAATCAACAAATGCAATGACGAGTTATTGCATACTTGAGTATTTTTTAACCGTATAGTATACTTGTATCCCGTTTCAAATTCAATGCTGATCGCACGTCAATTTTATGTAATTGGTTTATTCTCGTGAACTTGGTTTGATACCCTTACGACTCATTATAATATGATAATAAATGGATAATACATCAATAATAAATTACATCATAGGGAAATCGTGGCGGAGCATCTAGTCCGAATCGATTTGTTTGGTATGTCTTTATAGGTCTGTGCACGCTTCAATCAGTATCTGAAACCGGGTGTCCCGGGTTCGATCCCCAGTCGCGGCACTACGGTTATGGTGGAGTGCCCTTGGGCAAGGCACATTTTCTAGCCTAGTACTGGTTTGTTTACCCAGGGATCATGAATAATTAAATTTAATTGCGCGCTAAATGACCTTAGCTGTCGATGCGCCATAAAACAATATACATTCATTCAATCAGTATCTGCTGGTACGTGAATAGTTTGGTATCGCTTTAGTCTTGTGTTCAACCCTTTCCAGTAAATAGTTTATCTATTAAACCGTCTACACAGTTTATCGTTTGAAATACGTCAGGAACAAATCCAGTGCTTGGCGCGAAACGGTTGTAACTAAAAACCTCAGAACGAGCAATGGCACCTACATTTCCATTGTTTACCGAGGACAATTATTTAACGCTTCTAAAGACTTTATGGCGAGGTGATTAACCTTGGTAAACAAATACCAATTTTAGTTACAACCGTTTCACACCAAGCCCTCGAGATGAGACTTATTGCATATGCAAAATGTGAAGACTCGCGTCAGTATGACAAGTCGTATCAGAATGGTGTAACATAAATGTAGTATAATATTATTATCATACCGAACAATTATAAAAAGTAAAACAAACATCAAAGTATGTTTTCTATAAAGACAGGTAAGTTCCGGATATTGTTTTATATAAAATGCTGTTATTGTTAAAGCTGACATATATGATCGTTTGGCATTTGGATAACATTCTGTAAAACCATTGATGTGGCGCTACTGTAAGGGTCTATTTCTAAAACAGATAATATAACTTTTGTAAAGGATTGTTGAATTGCTTAATATTACGACTGCTGTCATCGGTTTCCTCTTGACTTACCAAAATCGAGTTGAATATGAAGTGCGCATTGTTATCGTAACCTTTTCGAATCTCAGTGACAACACTTTTCCGTTCAGTTACTAAAGCGTTTCAGAATTCAAAATTTGACGTTTACTGTCATTATTATCATAGATTTCCCCTTTTCCTTGTTCATATTCAGAAAAAAGAATACAAAGACTTGTCTAGAATCAATAGTGTTAACATAATTGGGGTTTACAGAATAAACGATACAAAATGATTGTATCATTACATTCGGGGAATACATAAACTTCCCCCTATTTTATTTTTTAATACACGCCATTGTAAACTCTACCTTTTTTTTAATTTGGAAACAACGGTAGCTCTCAGACCAGGGCGAGTTCGATCATCAACCATAGTGTTGTACCAGAAGATGCATTGCGCATGAACCTGATCAAACGGGCATTGGTCGACTGATAGCTTGTATTTGTTTCCATTAGTTGCGGAATATATTCAATATTCAATAATACTATTTCAATTGGATTGTAGAGACAACAGAAATAAATTTTAAGCATGGTGTTTGATAACAGAAAGACCAGTCCCCATATTTTCACTGTCGGATCTGTGACTTTTTTGGATGGCCAATAACGTCGTCCGTCTCAAACCGTTTTGATTTGGCTCTGTACCGCTCACATGCTAAAAGGTTTCACCATATTCCTAGAAACGTCTGACAAACAGTGTCCCTCGGGGTGAGATTCTAAGGATGTTCAGATAGAATTGCAATTCAATTGAAATCACTGCAAAGTTCTTTACTGTATGCATATTGAATCTGAAGACAGCGTATGAAATGCCTCGAATCAATCCTATACATTTACATATGTTTCATATACAATCGGAACACTCGACATTAACCGCTTCTCTATCTCGTTTATCTATACAAGTTATCTCCCCAGTTGGAATATGTTGGTATACGATTGTGTATGCGACAATTCGATTGGTTGATACAAAGGTCAATTTGAGACGACCTGTAATAGGCAGTAACCATATATATATATATATATTTACGTCAGGTTTTGGTGCGATTGTTAGAATTGTGTCTGCACACTTTACACACATGCTGTTGAGATTGTGTGTAGGCATACTAAGAATATAATAGTAATGTTTCAGATTCAATTGCTATGGTATCACAGTAATATGAAAGGATATCTTGTCTTGTGGTTTTTACGATGCATTGAGCCCAAGCGAGATTAGATGTGAATTTGTTGGTATCAGTGAACAGAAATATTCATTGTTATGCAATTCATGTAGAAAGCATCCGCGGTACCAAGGCTATTCATACTAATACTTTCTAAACTACCTTGGGTGTCGGGGTTAGGTAGAAAGTTACGTCGTGTAAAGAACACTGATTGCTCCCTTAAAGTGTGCTAAAGCAAATCTGAGGGCTTGCGAACATAATAGAAAAGTATAACTTATTGTGTTTTAGATTAGAAAAAACAACAATTTATAATATTTAAAAGAGGATATTGGTCGTCCTAGTTCTTTCATCTAATATAAATATGGCTTCTTTGTGTAGAAGGTTATACAAGGAACATGTTTGTCGTATTATTTTGAAATAAGACTATGGGCAAAAGTATGTTTTCCTTTAGTTACCATAGCAACATGACTTCTATATGGGAAAATTCATTTCAAGAAATAATCATAACAGGAGAATATTTTCGAAGATGCCAATAAGACTTAAAAAATATATTTAAAGGATTTCCCTCTAGGCGCTCAGGATTGTGGGTTAGCATTTTGACAGAGTCGCTGTTGTCACGATAAATGGACCAGTAGTACTGGTAACTTTCCCAGGAAATGCCGTGATATCACTTAACAATTGATGAAAGCGGAGTAAACCACAATACAAACAAAAATAAGGATGGCGCCTTACTGTTTATCACAACCCTTGGTAGCCATTTGAACGTTCATTCGAGTTTTTTTCTTTAAATTGGACAGACATATTCAGAGGTGAAGACGCTCGCCCGATTGCACTTTAAAGTATATTGAGTCGAATTTCACAGCCCATAGCAGCAATGCATAATAGCGCCAAGCAATTTGGTTTTTTTACCTAATTTGACGGCCATTCTTGTGTAATTATTTCAAGATAAGACTTTTTTTTCAAGACTGCACCTTTTGTTAGACACAGTAAATATGCAGAGCCCCCTTTAGTAAAATAATTTTATTTTAGTGACATTGGTAGAGAATTTAAAGTGTGAATGAAATTTAACGAGCTGGCGATGTCATTTCAATAAATGGTTGACACTGTATCACGGATGACGGATAACGGACGCTGGACACGGAGTGACTCCAATAACTCAACTTGAGCATTTTGTGTTAAACTTAACCAACGAGTAACATTATTTAGTCCGTCTCAAGGTCGTGAACAATTTGAGGGATTTCATAGCACGAAATCTATTCTTCCTTTCAAACATAGTTACCTATTTTTAAAAAAATGGACATTTATGTAACAAGTTAAACAACTGGCAATTCATGATGAGCAATTTCTCTTTTTGCCATATTGTTTTCAACTTAAATTCAATAATCAAACTTGAATAATAAAACAAAAATTGTATTGACGTTTTCAAAGTCGTCTACTGCAGAATTTAAGTATGTGTGAAATGATATAAAACATTGGATGCAATCCTTCAAAGGGTAAACAGGCCTTTTCATGTTGCATTAATGTACGCATTTCAAAGTGAAGGCATTCAATTCTAACAAGACATGTACAAGTACGGTAGAAGTCCCTCTGTTGGTGTTTTTGTTATCAATTCCTTTTGATATATTTACATTGATAACATGCATTTGTTTTCCCGTGAATCGTTTTGCATAATTCAGGTTTAATTTAATACGCCTAATGATTACGTTGTTGATTGTCATTAACGCGTCATGTATAACCGATTACGGTATCGTTTCATGCTTTATGTGTCCGAAGAACTAATGGAAAACATTGGAAAGCCATGTGTGAACGGCGGCCTGCGAAAACTAACCGTTAAGCAATTGCAACAAGTGTAGAACCAGTTCAGCCAGCGCATCTGAGTAGTCTAAACTGGCTCGTTGAAGTTCGCTAATTAGTTACAGACGGTTTTAACCTTACCCACATATATACGCTTTCTAACGCCCCTTCAGCAGACGACTTTTAAAACAAAAACGAGCAATTTTCCCTTTTGCCACAATGTTTTGAACTCTTTTCAATAATAAAATTTTCATTTATAGAGCAGATATGTTGTATATGGGTAGGGTAAGGGAAAGTGGAAAGGGGGGGGGGGGGGGGGGGGGGGGGGGGGGCGAAAGGGCGGAGTAAACTAACGCTTGTAAAGCAGTTTCTATTTATATAGTCTTGCATGGATTCACTATTTGAGCCGTTCCAAGAAAACCAAAATTGTGGACTCTGCGTAAAATATCGACCCGGGTCAGCCTGAGCATGCCACGCAAGCTTACCGGGACAGACACTATTCGCCTCCTGCGGAATCTTCTGTTTCAGGAATCATTTACTCTATACCTTTATTCCCCTGAGACGGAATGTGTCTACCCGGATTAGCCTGCGTTGAATGTTGGTTTTCTCGTGGAACGGCTCAGTTGTTTTCCGTATCAAAGGACGCTTTACGCAAGCCTATCGTGTAGTCTGAATCTATGATCTTGGTCGATTCATTACGCAGCGTCCATAATGTTGATTTTCTCGTGGAACGGCTCATTTGTTTTTCCAAAATCAAAGGACGCTTTACGCAAGCCTATCGTTTAGTCTGAATCTATGATATTGGTCGATTCATTACGCAGCGTCCATAATGTTGATTTTCTCGTGGAACGGCTCATTTGTTTTGCGTATCAAAGGACGCTTTACGCAGGCCTATCGTTTAGTCTGAATCTATGATCTTAGTCGATTCATTACGAGGCGTCCATAATGTTGATTTTCTCGTGGAACGGCTCATGTGTTTTGCGTATCAAAGGACGCTTTACGAAAGCCTATCGTTTAGTCTGAATCTATGATATTGGTCGATTCATAACGCAGCGTCCATAATGTTGATTTTCTCGTTTGTTTTTCCAAAATCAAAGGACGCTTTACGCAAGCCTATCGTTTAGTCTGAATCTATGATATTGGTCGATTCATTACGCAGCGTCCATAATGTTGATTTTCTCGTGGAACGGCTAATTTGTTTTTCCAAAATCAAAGGACGCTTTACGCAAGCCTATCGTTTAGTCTGAATCTATGATCTTGGTCGATACATTACGCAGCGTCCATAATGTTGTTTTCCTCCTGGAACGGCTCATTTGTTTTCCGTATCAAAGGACGCTTTACGCAAGCCTATCGTGTAGTCTATGACTCGATAACAAAAATGGAAATCTCACTTTACTTTACTAACGTAGCCTACTGCCCATTCCGACTGACATCAACACAATGTAATGATCTCATTCCCTTGACCAATCTGGGCCATCTTCTTTTTTTTGTTTATTTGTTTAGTGTTAAACGCCGCTGTAAACAATTTGTCAATTATACAACGGCGTCTCTTGGGTATGTTACACGTTATCCTGTAAACAGCGAGTCAGTCGCAATGATTATCTAAAGATTCCGAGCACCAAGGGGGGGAAGCAGTTAGTACCATATCTAAAAGTATTTCGTATGTCCCGGCCGGGAATTGAACCCGAGGCCTCCCACACCTGATGTGGACACTCTACCACTACACCACCGTGATGGATTATCAATATTTTTATCCTCTGCTATCAAAAAGTGGAACAATACACATATATACTTATGTTGAAAATCAATTGGGAATCTATCAATTTCGAAAGTGTAGTACAGAAACTGAAAAGTGGCAAAGTGACCGGCTAATGGCGAATCGACTTTAACGTGAATAGTATGTTGTAGGAGCGATAACTGGTTATGTGTTGTTATACGAGGCGCGTGGAAAAATTGACATCACGCTCCGAGTAGACAATACAAAACCAGGTATCGCTACTGCAACGTAATTGTTCTTGTTTTATATACCAACACCATTTACACGTGGAATCAAATTGATAACTGGCGTGTGAATGTTGTTTCACTCCAGCATTTTGAATGATGTGAAATCATATTTCAATGACGTCACATCATTGTTCAGTGACGTACCATTATTATATTTGTTGACGTATTTGGCACGGTCCTGTCGTTATTGCTTGTGACAATTTGCATGTATTTGCACCGAAAAATGTGCAGGTATATATAGTGTAAATCCTACATATTACTCAAATAATAGGGTATCCGATTCAATTTGAATTGATAACAAATTAGATTGATACAATAGACATAGTAAATAGGGCCTATAAATATGAATTGTGATGAAAGCTACAATGTCAATTTATTGGAAAATGCAACCCTTTTCAAATACATTTTTGAAGCGTCTGCATGAACCCTGCTGAGATGACACAATACCGCACGCACCAATACACAGGAATTTCACATTTCTGAGGCATCGAATTTTAAATTAATGTTCAAATACCCTTATAAAGAAGACTTAATTTTAAGCTCCTTATTTAAATGTAACTTTTGGGTTACTTTGGGTGACCAACAAAAACCTAAAAATGGACTAAAATGTAAAAATCATAGAATCATAAGCTATATAAGAAATATCATATTAAAGAGCAAACGTTTTCCTAACATATTCGTTTGAAATGAAATGATCCATTCATTAACTAATTTGTAGGAGCAATTTAACTATTTTTTCACTATATAATTCCATGGGAGTTTTCGAGACACCGGATTTCCCGAAAGTTGGCAATGTTTGAAAGTATGATAAGCAATATTTCTCCGTTTGCCAGAATGCTTTCTGCTCTTTCAATTCAATTCACATTTTTTGACTCGATAGCTAAACGACGTCTGTATGTGGGAAAGGGACTAAGGCCGTCCCAGGATAAAATCATAAATACTAAATGACTTGCATGTATTTGCACCGATACGAACGCAAAACTATTGAGAGTGTACGGTACCTAAGTTGGCGCCTGCAACAGACCGGTGTTTTCAGACAGACATTCTATCGTTATGAGAGATGACGCAAATGATTATAATATAGTGTCGCAAAAAGTAAAGGCACATAAAGTCGGCTTGATGAGCTTTATTAACCCTTTCCCAGAAACAGACGCTTTTTCCGAAGCCTCAGCAGCAAACGACTTTTGAAATGTTTGTGACAAAATGAAACATTTCATATAACGAGTATTTTCTCCTTTTGCTACAATGTTTTCAACTTTATTCAAGTGTTGTTCTTTCATTTATATTTCTTTATTTAAATTATAGACATTTTATTCTGTCTTAAACGTTAAAAAGCAAAAAGCAAAAAGCAAAAAGGAAAATGACTATGCAGTAGCGAGACATGGGTTTGGTAATGTCTACTCGGGGCGTGGTCATATTGACATCTATCTCGGCCTTCGGTCTCGCGAGATATCAATTTTCTATTCCCCTCGTAGAACAATACCAAACCCAGTATCGGTACTGCAACATAATATTCCGTATGTATTTACACACTTCCATGCAATGCAATACAATTGTAATGAGTATTCGACTAATTGAAAACAATTTATTATATAGCTGTCGAATCGCAGTAGTAAAGTCGGTATCTTCCATGACTATCACTCCAGGGGTCTCGAGTTCGAACCCAAACTCGGAATTCATGCTGTCCAAAGATTGACACAATTTCTAGTGACATGCGTCTTTCAATGATGTGCTAGATAGTAGAGAAAGGTATGTGGGAAGGAAATCGGGTACTTGGCAGGAATGTTGTGTATAGTACAGATGCGAGAAGGCTGAACACTTGTTGGGCATTGCGAAAACAGAAGACATAAACACGCCTTGCATGTTTCAATCTCTTACAATACGCAATCTATTTACAAAACAATAACAAAGAAAGTGACCTCAACGACGTCACGTTATGTCTGCCGTTTACGTTACATATATCACAGGCGTCCGAATTACCATTACAGAAGAAAATAGGAAAAACACACAATACCTCGTTAAAATACTCAAAAGGTTTCTCAATATTGTCTATAGTGGCATGGTGGCATGGTGGTCTAGTGGTTAACACGCTGAACTGTCAATCCAGAGGGCTGGGGTTCAAATCCCGGTCCGGGTTCTGGATTTTTCTGAGGTACTTTCAGTGGCTCCCACTCAACTAGAGGTCAAGTACTGGTCCATTCCAGGAAAAAGTTCCTCGCGTATATCGGTGCTTTACACTGAGCACGTTAAAGAACCAAGGGGTCTTTTCGGAAAGAGCTAGGGTATCGCACCCGGACTCCTTTGTATATAATTATGTCTCTTGAATGTATCTGCACATGTCAGATGTTTGTACACTATATAGTGTACACTACCAAATGGGCCTATAGAAGCTAGAAAGCGTATGCTCGATCAGAGCAATTGGTCTCTATAATTATATTACATAGGCTATGATAAAAATGATCGTAATCACGGGTAATTTGGGGAATCCAGCCCGTGTTACTATAAATAGCCAGTCTATACGGTTCAAATAGTATAATAATACAATAGGGAGTCTATTTATAGTAACAACGGTATTGTTTGGGTTTCCCGGAGTTTTCTCATACGATAACTTTTTTATAGCATGTGGACCATATAAAGACTATTTGTAGTTGTTGTTTTTTTTTAATTTCTCAAAAGAAAACTATTTCGTTACGTGTTCCGCGTACTTTCCGATGGGCGCGAAATGTTAAAATGCAGAAACAATAGTTCATAATAAGCTTTATCGGAATCGAAGACTCTTCACTATGAGTTATTACATGTAGTCAAGTTTATTTGTTATGTGTTGCTTAAATATCACTTATGTTAACTGACCGCCGTGGTGTGACTAAAAAGACATTGAAAGCGGCGTTAAACTCCAACTAATCATACACATTGTAAAACTTTTCAACCGGAATCGAGTGTACCTCAAAATCCACTCACTCATTATCACCTCGAACCAAAAATGGCAATGAACTCAGAATCCCCTCATTGGATTTAACAGGGTATTCATAATCCCCTCGACCAAAACGGTAGAGTACTCAGAATCCCCTCAGTCTAATATCGTATATACTCTTATAAAGCTTAATGTAAATTTAAATACGGTACATCATTTCTCATTTATTTGTTACTACATATAAACCCCCATAGAAATGGGTGAAGAAAGCAACAAAGGCACACACACAAACAGCAATTATATAAATAGTGCATGGCTTCCAGTGTGACAGTACATATTGTCAACATGAGGAAACTACTGTTACCCGAGGCGAACTGTCACACTGGAAGCCATGCAATATTTATTTTATTATACCGAACTGAACTACACATTTTATTCAATTTATTCTGTACCTTTGTAGGGCAGGTGAACATGGGTAGATCTACTACAATATAACAACACATATGAATATACCGGTTAACAGTATACTGTTACATGGCACGCGCATCTAAAAGGTGACGGTAGTGTTTGAAATGACGTCACGCACGTGCATGACCAACATTTTAGACGCACGTGCCATGTAACAGTATACTGTTAACCGGTCAAAAACGTACTGTTAGCATGAGACAGTAAGAAATTGCCCATGATGAGTACATGAGAATTTAACATTGCAAAGTCACGTGAGGTATAATAATGAAAGATGTATGCCTTCAATATGTAAGAGGACGTAAGTCCTTACGGAATTGTTGTCAGTGATTGGACGTCTTATTAGAAAGGAAAATGTGCAAAAAAAGTGTGCTGAATATTTATTTATTTATATATTTTTTAACTACACTTTTAGGAAAATGATAGTATGCTTATAATGAGTTATGATCCATTTTAACTTTATCAATAACTTAACTTTTAATCAAAGGGATTTTCATACTTTTTAGGTGCGAAAGATTTTAGAAATAAGTTTAATAATTGAAATTACTTCCTTTTTATACGGGGAATTCAGCTATGCTGAATACCTCCGTATATTGTCATGCCCATCTTTCAGGAAGTGTAAATTTATAAATGTTTTGTGCTGCCGTCTGTTTTTCCAAAATGGACAATGTTTTTTGATTGTCCAGGGATCAGTTAAATACGTTTTACAACAAGCTAAACAGTATGCATATTATAAAAAGTAAACGAATACAATGTAAAGTTTTAATCCATGAAGTTGAAAACATAATTTAGAAATTTAAGTTAGACATAAAGATCTTAAATGTTTCTTTTAAATATATAGAAAACGAGTAGCTTGAAAGCGGGTAGCTCAAAAAGCTTTTGAGAAAATCCCTGCAATGAAAAATACGGAAGTACGACTGTCGTTTATCGTCAACATTTTTCCTTGTTAACACTCTACAGGCTACATTTTGCATCGGATCCTCATGAAAGTTTATCAAAACATTCATCTCCATCAAATCTTGGAAAAGTTCGAAACTGGACCATTTTAGGTCACTAGGTCAAATTGAAGGAAAATCTCTAGAGGCCGCAATTTTTGTTTAAGCAGTTTGACATTTTCGTACTTACAGTACTTTGATTTTTGTTATACTGAATTAAAATGATTGAAATTACTAATTGATTTATTTGTCTTTTAGTTCAATGTTATTTTAGCCTTTGACACCTGCCAAGTGACCTCTTGATTTCACAAGTAAAACTATTGCTGCAAAATGAAGCAAACACAAGGATGCTTGGCGGAGCGAAACCATCTTAAAACGAAAATTACCAGATTCTATGGTGTCAATGTATTCGGTATTAGGGACCAGGGTCCAATTCCTTAATTTAAGATACTTTTCAAAAATATTTAAAAGCTATTTCATTATTTATGTTTGCCTTATATTTTGTAAACATGAATGTTATTATGTATTTAAGTAAATGACTATGTTGACTAATGTAATACTCGTAAAGAAATGAAATCGTTTGGCATTTTAATTGAAAACACAAACATATACTTTTAAGTATTTAAGTATTACTTAGCGCTAAGTAAGGAATTGAGCCCAGTATTTATAATATTGTAGCAAATACGAAAATCAATAAAACAAAAACTTACGTTTAGTTTATCGTATTTAGAACTTCACCTAGCATTGCTGCATTGTCAATTTAATATCATTGTTAAAGAAACATTTTATAGCTCGAACTATTTTGTCAGTATTTGCAAACAAAAAGAACTAACATAAAGTTATTACAAAAACGGATAACAATATACGGACATTCACCAACTTTGACGAATTCAAATTTCGTGGCATCTGTGTCGCTTTGTAAATTTTGCTTTCTATAACGATTTTAACACGTTCCCTCTTGCAGACGCATTCGGACGCATCTGCAGCAGACGACATTTGAAAACATTGTGACAAAAGGAGAAAGTGTTCAAAACGAGCATTTTCTCCTTTTGTCACAATGTTTTCAACTCGATCTAATAATAAGACTCTCATTTATGCAGATATTTCACATGCTTGCCAATATGTTTTCGAAGCCGTCTGCTGCAGAATTGTCGCATCGGGAAAGGGTTAACAAGAGTCATGTTTGACTACAGCACTGTATTTATAGTCTACAGGTTCGCGTTAAGTCGACAGGTTGTTCGTCGGTTGTTAGAGGCAAATGCTCCCTACATACAACATACAATACAGCACATTTTGTTTTAACAAAATCAAATAGCGAACTTGTTATATTAACACAATCAAATAGCGGAATTGTTATATATTAACAAAATCAAATAGCGGAATTGTTATATATTAACAAAATCAAATAGCGGACTTGTTATATTAACAAAATCAAATAGCGGAATTGTTATATTAACACAATCAAATAGCGGACTTGTTATATTAACAAAATCAAATAGCGGAATTGTTATATATTAACAAAATCAAATAGCGGAATTGTTATATATTAACAAAATCAAATAGCGGAATTGTTATATTAACAAAATCAAATAGCGGAATTGTTATATATTAACAAAATCAAATAGCGGAATTGTTATATATTAACAAAATCAAATAGCGGACTTGTTATATTAACAAAATCAAATAGCGGAATTGTTATATTAACACAATCAAATAGCGGACTTGTTATATTAACAAAATCAAATAGCGGAATTGTTATATATTAACAAAATCAAATAGCGGAATTGTTATATATTAACAAAATCAAATAGCGAACTTGTTATATTAACAAAATCAAATAGCGGAATTGTTATATTAACACAATCAAATAGCGGACTTGTTATATTAACAAAATCAAATAGCGGACTTGTTATATATTAACAAAATCAAATAGCGGAATTGTTATATTAAAACAATCAAATAGCGGACTTGTTATATTAACAAAATCAAATAGCGGAATTGTTATATATTAACAAAATCAAATAGCGGAATTGTTATATTAACAAAATCAAATAGCGGAATTGTTATATATTAACAAAATCAAATAGCGGAATTGTTATATTAAAACAATCAAATAGCGGACTTGTTATATTAACAAAATCAAATAGCGGAATTGTTATATATTAACAAAATCAAATAGCGGAATTGTTATATTAAAACAATCAAATAGCGGACTTGTTATATTAACAAAATCAAATAGCGGAATTGTTATATATTAACAAAATCAAATAGCGGACTTGTTATATTAACAAAATCAAATAGCGGAATTGTTATATATTAACAAAATCAAATAGCGGAATTGTTATATTAAAACAATCAAATAGCGGACTTGTTATATTAACAAAATCAAATAGCGGAATTGTTATATATTAACACAATCAAATAGCGGACTTGTTATATTAACAAAATCAAATAGCGGAATTGTTATATATTAACAAAATCAAATAGCGGAATTGTTATATATTAACAAAATCAAATAGCGGAATTGTTATATTAACACAATCAAATAGCGGACTTGTTATATTAACAAAATCAAATAGCGGAATTGTTATATATTAACAAAATCAAATAGCGGAATTGTTATATATTAACAAAATCAAATAGCGGAATTGTTATATATTAACAAAATCAAATAGCGAACTTGTTATATTAACAAAATCAAATAGCGGAATTGTTATATTAACACAATCAAATAGCGGACTTGTTATATTAACAAAATCAAAAGCGGAATTGTTATATATTAACAAAATCAAATAGCGGAATTGTTATATTAAAACAATCAAATAGCGGACTTGTTATATTAACAAAATCAAATAGCGGAATTGTTATATATTAACAAAATCAAATAGCGGAATTGTTATATTAACAAAATCAAATAGCGGAATTGTTATATTAACACAATCAAATAGCGGACTTGTTATATTAACAAAATCAAATAGCGGAATTGTTATATATTAACAAAATCAAATAGCGGAATTGTTATATTAACAAAATCAAATATCGGAATTGTTATATTAACACAATCAAATAGCGGACTTGTTATATTAACAAAATCAAATAGCGGACTTGTTATATTAACAGAATTTAATTTCGGAATTGTTACATTAGCAAAACGTGTTCAAGATGTTGTTTCAGACCGGTGCAATGGGGTACTAGTTCTTAGTACTTAGCATCAACGCCTTGATAGAATCAAGCGCTGTTAAGTTGAATGTGCCTATATTTGGAAAGGTTTTATATAGAGACTATGTTACAAAACGAGGTCTTAGTTTTCAGGAGTGCATTAAATACTGCAGGGCAAGACCAAAATGTCAATCTGTTTCCTACGGACGTTTGCTTCTTATGTGCCGGTTAAACAGGTTTACACCGGACGGATATCGGTTAAATGTAACATATGGAGCGGTGTTCGTACAACTAAAGGAATATTCACAAAAGGGCGCCATGGTTTGTTCTCTCTCTCTCTCTCCCCCTCTCTCTCTCTCTCTCTCTCAAGGAGATTTTTAGACCTGCCAGTGTGACCACATATCTGGATTTCTCTTTGTCCTTACTAAGTATATTAATTTAAGGTAAATGACTTTTAAAAACATTCCCGTTACATTTTATATACATGTATGAGTTTTAAAACAAAGACAAAGGCTGGTATATTGGTACTTTAATGAACAGAACAGAACAGAACATATTTAATTTGACTTATACATGCATCTCGTCAAACAAAACATATTATACATGAATTAACGCAAATCAAACACGGTTATATCAAGACACTTAATAAGAATGTTAAACTTTTATGCTATATACTACATAGAGTATGAACAATTTCGTATATAACTATGATTATATGCATGCTAAACATGTATAAAATAATGGTTACATATTACTATTTCTACGTTTTGTTGCCAAAGATATATAATTAGCTAGTTTATTCATTTTTTCTTCTTTGTAGTTGAGGATAGAAGTTTGGTGAATTTAAACATATTCGGTCGGGTGATATAGTACTTGTCGATAAATTGCACTCGAATATCAGAATAAAAACTACATTTGCAAATAAAATGGAATTCGTCTTCAATGTCTCCTGTTTCACACAAAGTACATAATCTCTCACACCTGTCTTTCCTCTCTCGTCCATAACGTAATATTTCAATAAATAAATCATGAGAAGAAACACGAATACATGTAATTTGTTTTCTTAGGTTAAATGAACTTATTTGAGAAAGATATCGAACATATCCAAAATCAGTTTTAATGTGTATATATAAAGAATTTAATATAGAATTGTTCTTTAAATCAGATTGCCATTTTTGAAGGAAAATATCAATTAGTCTTTGCTTGAATAATGGTAAAAAGGATTTACTGTTTATTGAACCTGGATTGTCAAAGATATAAGCAAATCCATATTCGCTTAACATTAACTTGAGATTATATACCCAGTCTTTACTTCCTGCAATACAACGCTTGACAGACTCATTATATACGGTTTTAAGTAAAATGTTGGTCAGTATGTATGAGGTTAAACCAATATTTTAAAATTTGAACATCAGGTTGTACTTCTAAAGATTTAATATTATTCAATAATACATACATTGACTTCATTGCTTTTCCATTTAAACATTTGTTATTCAATAAAAAGGATCCAGTATAGTTGAAAGTAGTTCCAAGATAATTAAAATCGTTGACAACCTCGATATCTGTATCATTTTATTTCCATTTTCTCGGAAGGCTTTATGGGACCTTTCTTACGAAAGACGACTATTTTAGTTTTGTCCGTATTAACTTGCAAGCCCCATTTACAACAGTATTGGTATAAACTATCTAGACTAAGCTGTAGGTCTTCTGGTGAGTTTGCTGTCAATACCATGGCGCCAGAAAACAGTAAAATCATGATACAAATGTCATAAAACGAAAGTCTGCAATTACTTCTATTTTGTAAATGAAGTTCTAAATCTTTAAGGAAGAGAGCAAACAATGACGGTGAATTATTCACCTTTGAAATCATTGTGGCAAAAGGTGAAATTGCTCATAATGAGCTTAATTTTCTCCATTTACGGTTTAAACCATTTCCCACATACGAGTATATACCCCTTATGAGCCTCTGAAGCAGACGACTTTTGAAATCATTGTGGCAAAAGGTGAAATTGCTCATAATGAGTAATTGCTCCATTTGCCACACAAAATTAAACTCTTTTCAATTATCTTACTATCATTTATAGAGATTATTTACGTTTTGTACTTGATGATTTCAAAGTCTGTCAGGTTAAACATCATTGAAATCATTGTGGCAAAAGGTGAAATTGCTCATAATGAGCAATCATGATCTGCATTTACCACAATAACTTTGAACACTTTTCAACGTATCATAATAGTTGATTATCTTTGGTACAAATTCTCATAACCTCTTGTCCATTTATCTTTAGTATTAGTCTTATATGTCACTGTTCATGATCAGTTTAAAACTCTATTCATCTCATTCACTTAAAATACAGACCATGCCAGGTTAAATATCCTACATAATACTTAAATCTTCAAATACCGATATCTGCATTACTAACTACAGATTAAATTTGTCTAATGTTTGTGGATTTAAATGTATTTTTATTTTTATTTCTTCATGTGCAACGAAATATTGCGGCTTCTCTTTAAAACTTTAAAACTTTGCGTCAAACATTCGTCTTGTTACTATTACTTTCATTATCATCATTATTCAGCTCAACTGTGGGAACTCCGAGTGTTCTAAACTCGAGACATGCGACTTCAAGGCACAGGAAGGCCATATTAAAGGTAAGATAGTTATCTTTAATTCGAACCATTTTGCATGGAAACTGACTTTCTTTGGTTTTAACAATCGATTCGATTCTGAAGAGATAACTATTTAGTAGCTTTATTGATTGGAAATGCACACTTTCTTTTCAACAGTCTTTAAATCATACCAAGGTGGTCAGTTTATCCAGCTACGTTTATTCTGGATCTCTCGCACACGTACTCCACACAACATTCTTTCAAGGCAACTAATACATGCCCAGTGTTGTTTGACCATTAACCCATTTGCAGAAGATAAATGACGCTAAAACACAGTGACTAGTTTATTCTGTCGTCGGAAAGAATGAATGTCCAAGCCGTATACGCTTCTGTTTAACACAAGTCTTCAAGATCAAGTTGCATAGTTGAATAGTCCGTTAAGAGTCACACACAAGGAACACACTTGCTTCCAATATGCTTGTTTGACCAGATGCGGACAGAAAAGATCCTGACCAGATGGATCGGTTGCGCATGCAGGTCTGGATCTTCGCTAGTGGTTCAATGTATGTGTCACTCTGTTGAAAAGAGATATGTCAAGATATCATTTTGTGTCGCCTGTCTTTACAGGGAGACATATACGACTCGTGTATCTGTGTATACCCGTCCGTCGATTCGTCTTTACAGGGAGACGTATACGACTCGTGTATCTGTGTATACACGTCCGTCGATTCGTCTTTACAGGGAGACATATACGACTCGTGTATCTGTGTATACACGTCCGTCGATTCGTCTTTACAGGGAGACATATACGACTCGTGTATCTGTGTATACCCGTCCGTCGATTCGTCTTTACAGGGAGACATGTACGACTCATGTATCTGTGTATGCCCGTCCGTACATTCGTCTTTACAGGAATACATATACGACTCGTGTATCTGTGTATACCCGTCCGTCGATTCGTCTTTACAGGGAGACATATACGACTCGTGTATCTGTGTATACCCGTCTTTCGATTCGTCTTTACAGGGAGACATATACGACTCGTGTATCTGTGTATACCCGTCAGTCCATTCGTCTTGACAGGGAGGCGTATATGACTCTCTTCTCCGTCGTCTGTCCACTCGACTATCGTCAAGTATTCCATTCACTGATATAATGCCAGGTGACAATTACTCTTGTTTATAGAATGCCTGTCTCTGCGACAATCACCTAACGGATATAGGAAAGGTTCTATGAAACACGTCGGTGCAAAAGCGATGCTGTACTGTAACAACAACACCTACGTTCCTTTAACACAGCAAGTCCCCTCACAGTCTTATTGCCAGTCGGACTCACTCTGGAGCGTTTATTCAAGATCATGCCGCAAAGGTATGTACGAGCCGTTCCACCAACACAATAAACCTTATAGACTCTGCGTAAAGTATCGACCCGGATCAGCCTAAGACTTGCGCTTAGGCTAACCCAGACATTCACTTTTCGCCTCCTGTGGATTTTCTGTTTCAAGAAGCATTACTCTATA
>JASEVX010000008.1:46771915-46910950 GCA_031761405.1 Serripes groenlandicus | reverse complement strand
GAGAGAGAGATAGAGAGAGAGAGAGAGAGAGAGAGAGAGAGAGAGAGAGAGAGAGAGAGAGAGAGAGAGAGAGAGAGAGAGAGAGAGAGAGAGAGAGAGAGAGAGAGAGAGAGAGAGAGAGAGAGAGAGAGAGAGCGAGAGAGCGAGAGAGAGACAAATAGTTTCATGAGTTTGAAATGATAAGATGTCAGTGAAAGACAGAAGAATACTCTTGTAGGGTCAGCCTGCATTATAGGACATTGTTATAGTTATAGTTACTGTTTGAAGCGCTTTGTTTCCAGAATATATCTGTGGACCGAGTTTACAATAGTAATGTTTTCTTCTTGGCTGAAGTTGGGATTACCAAACAATAATACCATGCAGTTTAGAGGATGGAGATGTCGCGTACTTTGAAATAAACGATATCGTTCGTTAATATATTGTCTACACTGGAAAAAGTAATGTTCATATTGTTTCCGGTACTGAACAATATATACACAGATTATGATTAGAGACATGATTATGGAAAAGATCATCCTTTAAGTCGCTACATTTGTTTCGTAATCTAGCATGTATAACAGAAGAAAATCGTTGTCCGTGTAAAAAGTATGTTGGAACTTCACTTTTGGGGAACATTGTTTGTAAAAGTTTACGTTTAAACATCCCGAGGGATTGAATATTTCTTAGATTATCTGGTAAAGAATTCCAGAGTTGAATTGCGGAGGGTACAAATGATCTTTCAAAAATTACAGTTCTTCTGGGAAGATTTACAAAGTCGTTTTGGTTGCGAAGGTTATAATGTTCGTTTGCGATTGGAGTTCTTGGAAAAAGATTACTTAAATAATCAGGTACCATGTTGTTTTTAATTTTAAATGTGAGAATGATTTTCTGGTATTTTCGTCTATTTTCTAATGTAAGCCATCCGATTTCGCGATACAGATTTTGTAAACTAATAGAACGGGTAGTGCCTGTTACAATTCTAGCAGCTTCAATTTGAATATGTTCTAGCCTTTCTTTTTCACATTGGCTACAATTGTCCAGACAACAGATGCATATTCTAAAGTTGGTCGTAGAAAGGAGATATAAATTTGATTAAGTGTCTTCCGACGTACTTTAAACTTTAGTTTTCGCATAATTCCTATAAGTTTAGATGCAGATACAATTATGTTATTGATATGAGTATGCCATTTGCAAGTATGACTAAGAGTGACACCTAAATGCTTGTGATTTTCGGTAGTACTTAAATCAGTTTCATTAAAAACGAGGTGAGGAGGTTGTTGGTTGCCAAAATACAACACTTCCGTTTTATTTGGGTTAAACGTTACTAGCCATTGTTTCGACCACTCAGAAATCATTTTTAAATCATGATTTAATATACTTGTAAGTCGTTGATGTCTGAAGATGTATGTAGCATAACTATCCTGTAACAGAATGAAAAACTTAACAAAATACCACAGTAGATTACAATAAAATGCATTAATTGATTGAAGGGTGCATTTTTAAAGTTCGCAGGATAAGTCAGTAGCGGGTGTGACCACCAGCAGCATTCACCACAGCTAATCATCTTCTTTGCATTGATGCGATGAAGCGACGCTACAGTTAATGGAATGTTACGCCACTGTTATGTGATACTCTTGTCAAATTGCAGTGTATTTGGTATAATATTAAATGAGATATTGATATGGGCGTTGAAGTTTTGTCTAGTATATTTGGGGGTAGTAACTGGTTGTCCAAGAAGTTGTGGTTGTACCCGATACAATGTCCATTCAGAGAGGAGAACAGAAGGTTATGCATCGAATGAATAATCTACAGTTTTCCGTATTCCTAAAATAGACTTTTCTTGTGCTGTTCGTTTAAAAAGACAGAGGCCACACTTTATTTATACGAACCATGTGTTTATTTGTTTTTATTTAGTTTGTAAAGTGTTTCGTTCCGCTTACATAATTTGTTATTTTTAAACAGGGTTTAAAGGATCAGTTACTAATACTACTGGTCCATGTTATCCTGAAACCTGCTAGTCATTCGTAATATTCACCCCCACAATCCTCAGCATCAAGGATTTTTATTGGGGTTTTACGCCACTTTCAACATTATTTCAATTATATCAACGGCGACAGTTCACTTATTCATGTTCCCTGGGTAAACAAACCAGTACTAGGCTAGAAAATGTGACAAGAGCACTCACCACGACCGTTGTGCCGCGACTGGGGATCGAACCGCGGGAGCCGGGCCCTGTAGGGAAAGCCATAACTACCATTTTTGGCCTGGTCATAGTAGTAATACCAATTTTTTCGGAGTTGGCAGCCTGCCAATTGCTGTTAGCATCAAACAACGCATGAGAAACTGCGCGAGAAAAATAGTTCATCATGGATTCAACAAGACTGCATTTAAAAGGTTAGGATCTCCCCCATAAATATCATTTTAATTTTGTTGGAACATCAGTGAACAACTTAAGGCGTGAGTACTCCAATATAAGTTTAAGAAATGCTTTAGAAATTAATGCGCCGAGAGGTCAAATATGGACGCTTGTTAACATTATCGACATTAGCGAAGAGGAACGGAAAAAAGAAAGAAATCACGTTAAATATACAGTGTCGGATTAACCGGGTCGAAAAATTAATGGTAAACAAAGAAAAAGCGTGGCAAATGTAGTGGCGGATTTAGCGGGGGTCCATAGAGCCCGTGCCCGACTCCCCCACCCCACGAAAGAAGTCACGTGAAATATACAGTGGCGGATCAACAGGGGGCCGTAGGGCCCGTGCGTCGAAAAATCTAACCTTCCAGCAGCCCCCAGGCCGTCAGCACCGCAGTGCTTTTTATTAAAGTTCAACCCTTGTACTGATTTCTATAGAAATTGAAATTGAACAGAAAATCATACGGTATAATTTACTAATTTTGTGTCGGTAATTTTTTAACCGAAGCAATTTAGCCGACTATAGCGGTGGAAACGTTTTTAAACGTACAGCCGCCAAAATATGCAAATGGCACGTGTGAATAATTTATATATATATATAGTTTTGATTAAGAATATCATTTTGTAAGCAGTAAGCGTGTTTACAAATGAAACAAAATTAACAGAATATTGACCTTGGTCGTTTTTCGTAACCCTTCACACACCACTATCCATATTTTCTGTGTACTTTGAACATCTTTGAACATCTTTGAACATATTTGAACATCTTTGAACATCTTTGAACATATTTTACATTTGGTGTTATTTATCGTGTGAACCCGACTTTAAGTACTCTGCGGGGGGTCGCGTTTCGATCCCCGGTCGGGTCATACGAAATATCTTAAAAAGTAAGTAATGGCCACCCTCCTTTGAGCTCAGGGTTGCGGGATTAGCATTACGACTGACTGACTGGTGTCAGGATAAATGGCCCAGTAGTATTTTCAACTTACCCAGGATTTGCCGTAATATAACTGAACAATGTTGAAAGCGGCGTAAAACACCAAACAATTGATCCTGTGGATGCGACAGGTTTAATACATGTTTAGATCCATAATACCTCGGATACTGTCTTAAAACAGTCAATTTCAATAATTCGTTAATAACCTCTTTCAGCGCCAAAGGTAATATTGAGCTTTTTGCAAACAATACTGATTCAGGTGAGTCAGCTCGTAACGAGCTGTCTCACCTGAAATCTGCATTGTTTGGCTGTGAGTTATAAAAA
The DNA here is from genome assembly GCA_031761405.1 of Serripes groenlandicus. Classification (NCBI taxonomy): domain Eukaryota; kingdom Metazoa; phylum Mollusca; class Bivalvia; order Cardiida; family Cardiidae; genus Serripes; species Serripes groenlandicus. The sequence continues at coordinate 46,907,297 of JASEVX010000008.1, read as the reverse complement.
TATTCCAAAAATCCTAAAACATGAAAATAGAGTCGTCCGAGTTTGAACATGGAAGAGTCTACTTTAAACAATTTGGCACTGAAAGGGTTAATAGATCCTTGTTAACAATTAAAATGTTGCATGTGAGCGCAACAGAGGCCACACCTTTTCAATGGAATCGCATCAAACTTGCATAGATAGTTTCATTCTTAGGAAAAATAAATCCTAGTGAAAGTGTTTAGTATCCGCCAATTCGTTTTCGAAATATCACCATTAGATATTTTAAAATGGTAAAATCCTAAGAGCGTCTTCGAATTACAAATCGTATTAAATTTCAGAAATCTAGATAAGAGGCATTTTACATTATCTAAAATCCCTATTTGACCTCCAAAGCCTATGTTGCGGGTACTCAAAATAATTGTCTCAGTGAGTAGTACTGAGTACCCACAACATAGGATTTAGTTGAGTATTAAGAGAGGTATTGTGGGAGAAACGACCATTTCAATCCCCTTATCAAGTCCTCTGGGTATTTGATTCATTACGTGCATATAGCCAATCAAATTTGAAAACAAGTTTTGACCTACCATTATTTTAAGATCCCCGTTAAGGTTGATTGTTAAGTACGAACTGTTTTCAAAGACAACCTTTTCTTTTTTTTCCTCGAAAATTGCTGTGCTATTTTGTTGCATAAAGTGTGTAGATTCCGAATTTGTGTTACTTTTAAAAAGCTGCTTTAGAAAAAAAAAAATCAAATTTAGAAATAAAATGAATTTAGAATGATTCGCGATCTTTAGAATAGTTTTCAACTTTCGAATTAAGACGGTTGGCGAGTACGCTACCAGTCTAGCCAGAGGCGCACACTGATCTTGCATAAAGACGACTCAACAATCGACTTAACCATGACATTGTTTATTTTGCTCATTTCAGGCATTTGTGAGAACTACCTTCTTAGTGGGTCCCTTAAAGTCGCCGCGGATCTTTTAGAACAGGGAATTACGGTACTACCGGGTCAAGGGGTACTAAATAGTACAGATCCGCTGAGGCTTTATAGGTCTGGATATCCGTATATGTTTGGATATCTGACGGTATGTATGTCAAAGGTTCTTGATTCATACCGATCCATCAATCGTTCCACACTAGCTTTTATGCGGGGGATTCAGCTTTGCTGAATACCTCCGTATATTGTCATGCCCAGTTTTCAGGAAGTGTAAATTTGTAATTTGTTTGTGCTGCCCTCTGTTTTTTCAAAATGGACAATTTTTCTTGATTGTCCAGGGATCAGTTAAATACGTTTCACAACAAGCTAAACAGTATGCACAGTATACAAAGTAAACGTACACAATGTAAAGTTCTAATCCATGAAGTTGTAAACATTATCTAGAAATTTAAGCTTAAATGTTTCTTTTAAATATATGGAAAACGAGTAGCTTGGAAGCGGGAAGCTTAAAAACCTTTTGAGAAAATCCCTGCAATGAAAAATACGGAAATACGGCTGTCGTATTTTCGTCAATATTTTCCCTTGTTAACATTCTACAGGCAACATTTTGCATCGGATCTTCATGAAAGATTATCAGAACATTCATCTCCATCAAATCTTGAACAAGTTCGAAACTGGGCCATTTGAGGTCAAAAACTAGGTGAATAGGTCAAATTGAAGAAAATCTTGTTAACACTGTAGAAGCCGCATTTTTTACTAAGGCAGCTTGAACTCAGAATCTTTGTCTTAAAGATATCTAGATCAATTTTGAATATGGGTCATATTAGGTCAGAAACTAGGTTACTAGGACAAATTGAAGGAAAATCTTGTTAATACTGTAGAAGCTACATCTTTTGCAAATGCAATTTGATATTTGGTCAAGTTTTTTATCTATATGATATCTAAGCCAAGTTTGAATATGGGTCAAGCCGGGTCAAAAACTAGGTCACTAAGCCAAATTGAATGGAAATCTTGTTAACACTCCAGAGGCCTTATTGTCAACTTGAGCATGTTGAAACTTTATCAGAATGTTTGTCTTGATAATATGTAGGTCAAGTTCGAACATGGCTCATGATGGGTCAAAACGTAGGTCACTAGGTCAAATTGAAGGAAAATCTTATTAACACTCAGAATGTTTGTATTAATGATATCCAGGTCAGGTTCAAATATGGGTCACATTAGGTCAGAAACTAGGTCACTAGGCCAAATTGAAGGATGATCTTGTTAAATCTGTAGAAGCATCTTTGTTGGCTACAGCAGCTTGAAATTTGGTCAGAATTCTGTTCTAAATGTCTAGGTCACGTTCTAACATGGGTCATGTTGGGTCAAAAAGCAGGTCACTAGGTAAAATTGAAGGAAAATCTTGTTAACACTCTAGATCCAACATCCCCCGCATTTTAGTACTTTCAGTACTTTGATTCATTTAAGCGCCGTATAGGTAAAGGAGCTTGAAATCTGTGCCATGGAGGAGCACGTGACCTCTTGTTCCCACCGTTTTCTACCATTGTTCCCATGAAAGTGGAACCAATCTTCACGGAAGTAGAACCTGTTTTTTCGCTTAATGTGCATAAGCTTTATATTTTTAATTTTTAATTGCTGGTCGTCCGAATCGGATCGTTTACATGTAAAACAGATACTGTCAGGTAAAAATGTTAATATTGCGATATAATTGTATCAGTTGTTCAGCATGGTGGTCGATATTTTCTTTATTTGTTTATGATAAAGAATGATTCCCATGATTATAATGAATTGAATCTAAGTGCTTATTTTGAGGGGAAATATTTGCTGCTAAAAGTTTTTCGATGAAATGGAAAACAATGCTTATTGTAATCACGTGATCGAATTAGCGCCATTTGATAGAGGGGTGTTAAAAATTGTGACCTTGCAGGTGTAAATAAAATTTGCTTCAACGTCGAGTTTTTATCCCGTGTACTTTTGCTTCTGTAGCAGCAATTGTTTCCTTGTTCGAAATCGATTTTGTAGGTGGATGGATGAATGTGGGTTGAATATTTTACATAAGAAGCGTAAAAAAACACACAGAAAAACGATTATGATGACTCGACTGTACATACATTATTGTCCATACGGTTAAGCAGATTGACAGCTTTGACCGTTCGCTGTCTGTCTTTGTCAGACTAATTGTTATAAGGTTGTAGCCTTCGTTGATATTGTCATTGTTTAAAGAAAGAGTAACTATTTAAGGCAATTGCTTGGAGAGTTTCGAGTAATTTAACCCTTTCCCTCATACGACAATTATGCAGCAGACGACTTTAAACATGTTTTGTCAACACATAGAAGATCTCTATAATCGAATGGATAACCTATGACTAAAAGTGAAAAACATTGTGGCAAAAGGAGAAATTGCTCGTTTTCAGCAATTTCTTCTTTTGTCACTATGTTTTTTAAAAGCCGTCTGCTGCAGACGCGTCAAAAAGCGTCTATACGAGGGAAAGCGTTAAAGCAATTTCTTCGAGAGTTTCGAGTAATTTAAATGATTAACGATAGGTGATTCACCTTGAAACGCCCAGCTCATGTACAATACAATACAAATATAAACGAATGTTCCGTGTATGAATTGTTTACAGTATGAACATTGCCTACTTTCTTCACATTTTCAATATGACTACACATACATTTGATAGCTCTTATGAAGGCATCATAGTGAACCCTTTGAAGAAAGAAAGATGGCAAATAGTTAAGGCATATCTCAGGCTACTGTACATATCATAGTCAATCAGAGTTTACAATTCAACATTAAAAAGAAATGTGAAAGGATCATACGCTGAATGCATCCCAGATTGAGAAAATACGTCTACTTTTATGTCGTATGTATCTTCGTTTGACTACTGGCAAGTGGAAAATCTGTGTTACCACTGATGAGGCTATGTTCTACATCAAAGGCAGCTATGGTCGCTCCCGCGTTTTCTACATTCACAAAGGTGAAATTGTTCCGGGATTCGTGGCCTTGACTGCCGTCAGGTAACACGGTTAAACTGCACTGAGGATTACAAAAGGGTCAAAGTCAATTTATAATGTTACTTTGATAAGGTTGTGAAGCCTCTCATTGACATTGATTTTCCCAATGTGTTTCGTGGGAACCAATGTCAAAACATGGTATATTCCACTATGACAGTGCGTCCAGTGACACGTCAAAACAGACGCAAGCGTACTTGCGTAAGTCCACTTAGTTACTCCTGAGGGGGATACTTTGAAGTCCTGACACCGCTCCATGGTTCCAAAAACAAACATGTTTACAATGAACTTATTGAAGTATACAAATATTGACATGATAAAAAGTGTTTCTTAAATGAGTAATCATCTCCAGTTCATACAAGAATATGGAAAGGACAGTATAACTGTGCGATAAATCGTTCATGTTCATTTATCTAAACAATCCAAAACGAGTGTTACATTTTTAAATGGTGAAGTGTTTAAAACAAACAAAATGACAAGTTTTAAATAGCCAATATCAAATTATACAATAAGAAGGTTATTGCATGATTATGGGAATCTATTTATTGTGTTGGGACTCGTTCCTTCGGCGGAGTTCTACACTCGCAAGTTCGGGCAACTCAGCCGAAGGAACTCGTCCACACATTATCCTATTTAAATATTTATTTATTTAAACAACTGAAATCGCTGTCAATTTATCGAAGATATTTGCTGTTTTTTATCGATTGAAGTTGGAATTTACAGCGACACTTGCTAAAACAAAGTAGTCCCGGCTAGCAGGTGCCCGTCAGCTTATCACGTGATCAACTGACGTATATCAAAATAAATATACGGCACCCTGTTATCGGGTCGAAATTGCTAGACGTGACAGGATAAATAGAGAATATTATGCTATTGTCTTTTGATATGGATGTTATCGGGCAAGGGTTAGGATTATTGATGAATCGGCGAGGTTTACCGCAGCAGGCGATATGGGCCATTAATCTTTTCGTCACAATGTTTTCAACTCTGTTCAATATCTATATGTTATCAAATTCGTCTGCTGTAAATGTGTTGTATGTTAGAAAATGCTAAAGCATGGATTGCGTTTATGATAAGCATTAGTTTAAACGGCATTTGCGAACAATACAAACGAAGGTCGCCCTTCCCATTCGTGCATACACATTTTGAACTAAATTTCTCGATACTCATGTAACAAATTAAAGTCTTCTTCATAATTCCCTACGAATGTATTATAACTCAATTGCCACGGATACAGTTGTAGGAATTTAGTAGGAAAATGTCTAACATTCTTTTTGTTTATGTTTTAAAAGGTCAGGTTTCGAAACCCTGTCATTGTAGCAGGTATAGCTACACAGGGTGGAGAGTTGGCAGGGGTGCAGTACTATGCGAAGGAGTATACCTTTGGCTACGGTGAATTTTGTTAAAACTTAACAGATCTGACTGATGCAAGTGGCAACCTAAAGGTATGATAAACGTGTTATTGATGTTTTAGATCGTAAAGTGTATTAAAGTGTCAAATATATTGTTATTTGTGAAAAGACTAAATAGGAAAGTGATGGTATGCTCTGAGGATTGATTTCATCGGATGTGACGTCAATACAACCTTGGAGTACAAACTGTATACAATACAGTGATAGGTTGAATGTATACATATTTTGATCAAGTACAATAACTGACTAATTTCCAAAGGGAGATAACATTTTTTTAGATAGAGGTCAAATTACGCCAAATACATCCGCGGTCATGCTGATCTACAAATAGTCAAGTAGTCCCTAAAAAATGAGTGTATACCAATCACCAGAAAGCATTGACTATATGACATTGACTTTAAATTCATTGTAAATGTGAATAGGATACAGTTGAAATGATTGATTTGATCATTTTTAGTATTTTGATAATGTGAAAACCTGGTCCCGGGCCCGATTTGGTCCACATTGACGGTAAACATTTTTTTCTTGCATAAAACATGAACCCCATTTTTTTACATAAAATTAAGTATGTGCATCGTTAATACATAACTTGTGTATTTTCTTAAAAAGAATATATAGATTATTGAAAATATCGGTATGTGTACTTCATTCACTAAAAGTGGAATTGAATCAAAACTTCAACACTGATTGTGTAAAATACATCATAAGGAAATAAGGAAATAGACAAAGATCGGCCGGAATGTTAGTTACCATATAATACGGGTTTATAAGTTTTTAAATTTTAGCCGAGGAGATCCGTACACTGTACATTACACATCAAATAAGTAACGCTTTAACTTCAACCGTTGTATTCTACGAACACCAGTTACAAGGCATGTCTAAACGGTCGGTCAATTGTATTTGACGTAATGACCGCTATGGGGGTACGACACATTGATGTATTATGAACGTTCTAGGGCCTGGACAACCATAAATGACGCCCATCACACTGTTCATTGCACTGTTCATTACACTGTTCATTACACTGTTCATTACACTGTTCATTACACTGTTCATTACACTGTTCATTGCACTGTTCATTACACTGTTCATTACACTGTTCATTACACATCATATAGCGCTGTATGAAGTCAAACCTGTGATAACGACCACCTTGGAATAACAATTCCCCGTCTATAGCAACCACACTTGTAGGTTCCAAATTGTCTGCATAAATAACCCTGCAATTAAAGACCACATCATTGTATTCCCATGGCCGGTCTTTATACACAGGTTCCGCTGTATATGTAAAATATGTAATATGTACTCGACGACCATGGGAAATTGTTCCACGAGTTTAGCACCAATCTTGTCTCGCTGTAGTCTCACGTGGCCAGCCCTGGTGATTATAGTGTTTGGTCGTCAATTAATTATGGTAATAGACGTAATGGTCGCATTGGGGTTTGACAAATTGTTTTTAACAGTGCACTTTCTTTAGCATTTACAATTATATAGCTTAGCCGTTGACCTTTGTGTGATATTTCCTATGTCGTCAACTCCGAGGAAGGCCGCGGATAAAATGTAATATTTGGCTATTATGCAGTATGATTTTGTTACAGTGTTCAAAACTTTATAGACAAAAAGAAGAAAGAAAATCACTCCTTGTGGCAATGTTTTCAGATTTCATTTTGTGTTCACAAAAAAACCTTTGTTGCAGAGGTGGTATGTGTCAGAGAAAGTTACATTACTTGAAAGTGATCGTAACGACACATGGTAACACATATATACCTGATCTAATTTACAGCATTGTGGTAACAGCATACCCAAGACGTTAACAGTTGTAGTGATGGCTTTCCCTCATTTTAATGATTTACTGTACATGTAGTTCAGATTGTAGCAGTCATCCTTTATTAAATACATCATTATGAGGTCCACTCACATAATTTTTACTGCTACCCTAAGTCTAGATATTCATTTGTCAAATTTGCACGTGTTTTTGTACCAGTTTCTTGCTGCTTCCCCATCTCCGACGATTGCGCAACCCCACTTGTCTGGCATACGTAAATTTGGTCTGCACACATCTTTAAGGAACTCTGTTGGGCCCCTGGTCGTCTACACATACCAGGTGAAGCACCATAACGTCTTTCTCTCGTCAACACGAGTGCGTCAACACGAGTGTGTATTGGCATGACAACCTCACCAGCTTATTTATACATAAAGAGAATAATGATACGGCTAATCACACGTTCACGGTAACTGTTACCTTTAAAGTGCCATGCATTTTATCACAGCTATTACTTGCGACATGGTCTGCCTTGCAGACTGAAAGGTAGATGTTAATAATTTCATATGTAGTTTGAAACATTTAAGTAATTAACACGTTCATATAAAAAGAGTTTTACAATATTATCACATAAATTGATTGTTTTATAAAGTTTTTACACTTTAGAAATGACTAAATTATCAAGAAAGGAGAGATAACAGTATCCATTAGTTTGGTGTTTGTTTCAATGATGTCCGATATTAAACAGGTCTGTTTAATTTAGTCCCTTCACATTGCATGAATGAGGGTTGTCAGAGACATATAAACACAATGTATTTATATGTCTCTGAGGTTGTTAAACTGCTTCGAATAATGTGAGTGCAAAAACAAACACAAAACATGCTCAAAAAGCACAATTTCACTATTTGCCAAATTGTTCAATTTATAAAAATATAGGCATATATTATAATGCTCGATCTCCAAACTAAATTAGGCTACACTGTCAGCATTGATTGCTAGTTGACTCTAGAACGTGCAGACGTGTATACATAACGTGTATACACACTGACATCGTGTGTCCTTTAAACCTTTGTAAACCAGTCTTATCATCTAGACGCTTTCATATATTTAAACAACTACACAATAAAGCGTTTATAATATTGAGATAACCAGTCTCGCGAGCTATTTATAGAACCTTTTGGTATTTCCAGATTTGAGTATCATCAGAGTTATTTGCAAGGCAGATAGAACGCGCAATGATATTATTATCTGCCCAATCATGACGAAGATAATATTTACATATTTTAACTCTATGTAGATAATGTCTCGATAAAACTCAAATATTAGTAACAATCCGGTACCAAAGTAGCACTGACATAATTATTATTAATCACGTCTCTGCATCAATGATGGAACTATAACGGATGTGAGTAAATTAGTTTGCAGTAAGGAAAAAAAATATCAACCGATTGTTCAAAACCGACTATGTAAATAGTTTTCGTTGTTGTTGTTTCTGTTAGCATTGTGGCGATTGTCAAACCAATCACCACAAAAACTATGACAAAATCGGACTATACAAGTATGCAATTTGAGTGTATGTCAATACCTCCGTTGGTCGGAATGGTCGGTATGCATAAGATTTGTCAGTATTATCACGGCGGTCAGTTCACCTACCCATGTGGTTTCAGGTTGTGTCACTCTAACGACTAGCTGCTTTTCCACATAATCTGTTAGCCGCTCCCCCTACCCCATTAGTGGAAGCTGAATGATGCCTGTCGCATTGTCTTTTGACAAGAGCCGTAAAGAAAGGTTCGAACTCACAACCCCTTGAATGACAGCTCGCATCGCTATCGACTAAGCTATCAGGGCTCGCCACTGAGAGGTAGAGCGATAATGATCATCGGTCACATGCAAGTATGAACCCGTCCATGGGAAAATGTACAAATTGGCATTTTGTGAACAGTGTACCTCCAGATCCTTGCAGTCTGATCAAGATGTATACTGTTCAATTATTACTTGTTAGAAGCTTGATGTTAACTTGTGCGGACTGATAAGACTGTGCACATGGATAAAGCTGATCCGAATCTACACTGTTATAAACATAAAAACGTGCACCTTTTCCCACGGTGAGGCTCGTTTATCATCCGATAGAATATATACAAACACAACTCAGAGACATTTATTGGAAAATTATATTTTACAAATATTTTACACCGTGTTTCGTCAAAAATGTTATCGTACGATATGGTACATATTCACACTAAACAATGAAATGAACATGATTACATTTATACCAATGAATAACTAATTTTCTTAACTTCTTCTATGAAAACAACAAAACAAATCTAACCATATAAAAGACTCCTTTAACATAAAAGATATAAGTTAGTTCCTTGATTTAGTTTCACTTTCCGTGTCACACAGACGACGTTTTTATCGCCTATGTAGCAGACGTATTAAGCAATCAATATTGGAAATGAAACAAGTTCCTCTTTTCCAACAATGTTTTAAAACATGGTATTCTTATCATACACACATTTATTTTTAGTTATATCATAAATGACGTCGCCAGCGTGAAATAACGTCATTCTATATTTGTCGGTATATATAACTAGTGTAATAACAATGCTACGTAACGTCATAATGAAAAGCATTGAAAATGACCGCGCTATATAGCGACGTTATATATATTTTGCGCTAATAATCGTCGAATTGGAATTCATGATATAAATAGAATATAACATTCGTGTTCATTCAATGCAAAATTTTATTAAACTCGTTTTCGAAAATTGCTAAAAACTCGCCAAGGGTCGTTTTTATCAATTTTTATATTACATTTGCGTCAAAGCAGATTACTGTACAATTTCATTTGAGGAAAAAGGTCAGTTTTGTTGTGTGTGGGAAAGGGTTAAATGATGTCGTAACAGAGACGCATCAAGACCCGTTTCCGACTAACGAATTGCGTACATGTAATTATATTCAAAATCACAATTTACCTATCTGTTACATATCGATTTGAAAATGCAAACAAAGTGCAAACATGTAAACAAATATAGCAAGCTAGTTCCTTCAACGCCGTATTATCACCATTGCCAGTTTTGACAAAAAGAAACAGATGACTTATACATTTGGTATTTTATTTGACGTATAAATATTAACCGGCTCACAACTAGCGAACATATAAATAAAATAGATATGCATTATTTGAATAGTAACTTATAGGTCAAATTACCTGAAGGAGTAAATATGAATAGGTTTCGAACATTGTACCTCGACTACACTGTTAGATTTACGTATATAAAACACGATGCACCCAAAGGCAGGGACGTAGATAAGAGGGATAGGTAACTAAACTGTATACTAAAATATCACCTTTGCCAACATCTGTAGCAAGTAAAACTAAAAACCTATTCAAGATATGAAAATTAAAAAATTAAAATTCTGGAAGTTTAAACATTCTTCTATTGCAGTAGATAAACATATTTTAATATACTACAGGTTTTGATAATATGTTATCCTTATGAAAAATGTCAGTCTATTAATTTTTTGGAAAAAAGTAATATAATTCAGAAATCCCAATATCTGTGTCTTTTAAACCAGACAGTGTTCAAAATACAATGAAATTCCAGTTGTTCATTGTATCTTTAACTTTAGTTGAAATGTTAAGCTTTCAGAATATGTATGTTTTGTTTATGTGCCAAATGTGACTTCAATTTTTTATTTGCAACAAAATGTGAAAATTTGGACAATTTTAATTCTATGTGTGATATTTTAACCAGATAACAGGTGTACAGGTGGAGTTGCCTATCCCTCTTATCTACGTCCCTGCCAAAGGGGAACGTGTATCTGGACAATGTTCGATTCCGAACTATAGGCCTACTAAGCGGATTATCAGACACGTCAGGTAGGGGCGTGATACGGATCTCTGACTTTCGGTTTGAGGTTTCGTCAGATTAGTACGGAGGCCATTATGATAACCGCTCCTTACAATCGTTATTCACCAATGCGTGTCATTTTGTATTCATACAAACGCTACAAATCCGAGCGATAACCGAATGTATCCGTAAACATCTGTCTTACTCTAAAACTGTGAATAAACGGAACGATAGAAAGGTAAAGTTACTATTGCAACAAGCCAAAACAACCTTAATTATAATTAATACTATAAATAACTTACTAAATAAATAAAAAATCACACAACTTATATTTACAAATCACGTATAATGTCAGACATTATATTAAAATGCGACATATTTACAATCTAGGTGCTAATCTTCTCCACAGACACGTAAGTTTGAAAGGTGCTTCATGAAAACCACACATGTCATATTTATAACATCTGTATAACAATATCTACATGCGCAGCCACGCTAAGGGATCCACATAGGTACTGCTTTACAAAAGTTGTCTTAATAAGCGAACAGTGCAGAGACAAATTCGAGTGCGCGGTTGCACTTACTCATCTGGATCTACAATGGTAGAGTGTTCTTTAAGCTTCGTAGAGCATCGCTGCCTTGGTGCCATTGAAGTCAAATGAGCCGGTGTTTTGGCCCTGATGACCTCATTAATATGTCCACAAATAATGCCAACGTAGAAATACAATACTAATCATCTGTTTTTAGAGTCCCGACCAAAGCTCGGCCAACATTGTTTATGATGTTTTACAAAATGTCAAAGCGGATGCATTTTTTCGTCTTCCACCAATGTACTTAACAGTCAAAGTGAAAGAAAGCATCCAGTTGCTTGGTAGATTAATTGCACGCCGTGATAAGACCCAAAGTCATTTATGTGAGCAGGTGCAACTACCACACAAACTGAGGCAGCTCAAATATGTCTTGATCCACATTTCAGCAAGAGCATAACATTTGAGAAGAATTATGTTCAGATGATTTTTGCGTTACATAATACTATCAAATCCATCAATTAAAAGCCAGCGTAACTTTAATGGAACAAGCCTTCACTATGATATTGTCCAACAGTAAATGGCCATCATTTACATTACAATGAAATATATACAACGTTAAAAGGCCCTGTTAAACAAAGAGATAAAGTCAGATTGCGTGGGGGTCTTTAAAACACTGTAAATAATTTCAATTAAGTTACTCATATAATTTGTAAGTTATGATAACTATTCAAAGGAGCACGGGGTCCCTACTCCGATAAAGTACCCATACATTAACCCCAAGGGTTGAGAGGACATATTCTTATTTTTGTATAAATTAAGACAAAAATGGTTATGATACAAACGGAATAGTTGAACACCACCGCTCCTCTAGATTGATTATGTATACGGGTTATCTCCCCTGTAGACACCGTACGATTTTATTGGCTGTGGCAAATATGTTAGTCTGAGACTTCCTGTCGTAGTCAGTCATCAGATCCACAATAGCATTTTCTACTACAGTGAAGTTAAGATTTGATTGAAATGATATGGCAGATTTGACGTTACCATATAACATACATGACATACATTCGTAACATTTAAAACATGCATCTATAAATGTTAAAAAATCCCTCACTATATGTACAGTTTAAAACGCATTAAATTCATTTAAAATCATTTATTTATGTCAATCAAGTACTCGTGACGTATCTCTGACATAATAATTACACAAAAATGAAACGTACATGACCCATTCAATTTGTTTTCATATGCAGTCACTTATAAACATGATATGTTCTAACGTTTTAAAACAAGTAACTGAAAATTGATTGTCAACAAACTACCATACAGAACGAAACAAAATCTTGATTTGGGATGTTTCTAATGTACCAGTTTTTTTTAAATAGTTTGTAAGTTGTAAGTTTGCTACCCATCGTGAATCTCGTTCTGCTATTGCATTAAGAAATTCGACTAAACGAACTATAAATCTACTACTCGTCTAGTTTGTTATCGTTATCATGCGTTACGTGTTATTCGTTTAATGCACCATATATTATCAATACCGTTCTTTTTCTTTTCATACACTTACAAAGTAACTTACTTTAAGATGTTTAAGCCATAAGGTCAAGCAAATTCGAAACTGCGTTACTTTGAAATACAGGCTTTTCTTTAAATTTTGAATAAGAACGAAGTTAGAATGGTTCGAGTATACAGGCAACGGTGGGAATGATTAAATTCATATGTCTATATAAGTCAATCACTAATACTCACATAGGGAAAAATTATAAGCAGTTTTGTGTGACAGAGTTGCTCCTATCTAAATTTCTTAACTGTTGCTCGTAAAGATATTCTCTTCGTGTGTATCATAAAAATCATAACAATGCCAAGAAACCCGAAATAATAATTTTATATACAAATGAAAAAAATGTCTATATACATATGAATCATGTCAATAAAGGTAGAATATCCCTCAAATGTCTCGGTGATTTCCGTATGATGTCGTTAGAGATTGGTAATGCTCGGAAATTACCGAATGGTCAACCATTTTCGTAAGGAAATCGCCGGGTCAATTACGGGTATTTTAGCTTAAAGAAACATTATAATTTAGATACGCATAAGTTATATCAACCTTTCTTTCCATACGCGCAGTCTCATTTTGTTATACACTGTCCCTGTTTGAAACATGTACAGAAACCATTAGTAAACTTGTATGTCATATGTGAATAAAACGTTTTGAGAGCCAAAACCACTTTTTATTAAGACCTAGTTTTCCTTTGGTATTTCTGTATTAAACGTATGTGAAAACGAACTGTTGTTTTAGATAAATGAATGTCCTGAAATAAAAATAGAATTATGCCATATACATGCCCTTCAATTTAAACAGTTGTCTAAACTGATAACGGTTTTATGAAGCTTAAAACACCATCACGAATACCCATTACAGTCCACGGAGCTTAATGTAACTTTGGTACAAGTTCTCCATGAGGGTTAACCATATTGCTGAAAGTGATATTCAACCCTGACTATTTTATAGATGAATATAAACCTGCGCTCTAAAACATCCTAATGGCACATTTATGTCAAAGGTGGCAGTATTATATAACGGGCACAGGTTCGGCTTAGCTTTGCATGTGAGTATATACCGTATAATACATAGGGCCGAGAAAAAACAACAATTTTCTCCCTTGTCGTTCATTTTGATAGGCAAATAATTATGACAAGCGTTAAACGAGTGTACATAGAAACTATGTGACCATTTTAAAACGCAAAGGATATTCTGACAACCATCGATCGTTGAATATATTGTTTTATCTTTATACTATCAGCTTCTTGACTTAATTTCTTTTAACATGTCGTTGTTTAATGATATTGAATTAGATATGTCGCATTGCATCATATACGAACTTTTGCCTATTAAAATAGTCGACAGGGAAGGTAAATATTTTATATCTGGGAACAATGCATTGTTCTTAGATATATCTTACAAATATAAGTCGTTCAACGTTCACTTATATCGTTACATTGTTTGAATGTATTTTACTTTGGACTTTCTGTCCCCGTTAATTAGACGCAGTTCAACGTTGCAGAAGTACTTAAATTATATCACGGCTGCCAATTCACCTACCAATGTGTTTCGTGGCCTTAATGAACACCAGTACTCCGGGCTAGATTTTACCAGGTGTGCGGAAATTGCTATATTCCCACAATGACCTTTTATCCACTGTTTGGCCGTTTGGATAACAGCATCTACATTAATGGTATTCAGTCAAAACTGTGCAAAGACGAGAGAGTTGAACTAACGTATACTTTTATTAACACTGCTACGGTGAAAGAGTGATTCAATTATCAAAAAGACAATAGACAATGTCAATTTAGAATTAGATACTTGTGTAAAAGGGGGTACTTTTAAGCGGTCATCTTAACTGGCCATGACACAGGGTAAATAGCCTCGGAGTTTATCGAGGACTGGAAATTCTGTTCAAGACATTAAAATTAGTTCTACACATTATTTCAATGACGACTCTAGAAATGACATACTATATTAACATGTAAGAGACAGCTTCTTACTATGAAACAACAAACACCTCAACTTATCTGCATTCTTTCACAAAATCAGATTGCAAGGAAGATATTTTTACAGATGGAAATAACAATAACATATGATTAAACTTTTAAGCCTGCTAAAGTAAAACTTCTGACTCTTCCAACATTTAATTTCCAAAAAGGGGAGATTATAATACAAGTTATCAGGTCTTTATGGTAATCGGTGAAAATACAATAATCAATCGAAAATTCCGGGTACACATGTACACGCATACTAATTAACATAAGTTCCAGGATTACAGTATACTTATAATTAATAGTAGGCATACGATCAGTTATCATATATATATATAGTCAAAACTATCAAAGTACCTGGAATTCTAAATGAAATGAGAATTGAAAACAGTAAGATAAATAAGAAGAACATATTTTGCTTCATCAGGCTTAAAAGTTAAATGATCCTAAAATAAATAATCACAGACATGAAAAACAATGGGTGTTAAACTATTGTAATTGCATTATTCGATGTAACTGTGTGATTTCCACGGGCTATGTGTTTCACCCTCGGATCCATCTTAGGGGATCGCTCCGGGGGTCGGGCGTTAGCCATACCCGGTTTTGTAGAAGACTGACCTAATTCTTCTGATTTCGTTCCATGAGATGGGTGTGTCCCCTGATAGTTTGATTGGTTATTGGTATGCATAGGTGATGTAGATTTTTGAGATAATGCACTATAAGTGTAGCCCCCGGGTCCCTGTGGGGGCATAGGTTTTGAAATTGTGCTATAAACGGGCGCACTGTCCTTATGATTCATACTTGCAACCTTTGAATGGTGATGCAAATCTGAAGTCTGCATTAAATTAACAGTTTCTGGAGTATTTTCGTGCTTTTTGTTATTTTCACTAGCTCGATTATCTAATATGTCACCACCATTGGAGGTTCTACTGTTACCCGCACGCAGTTTACGTATTCGCTCACGCTGATAATACACGCCGGCAAATATTAATAAATTAAGGAACAACAAAGAACACCCAACAGCGACTGTAATGCTCAACGGGACGGATGATGTTTCTATATTAGATTGTGACGCTCGTGAATTTTCACTTGTTACTTCAGGGCCAGATTTACCATAGGTACCAATTGGTTTAGGAGTTGATTTGTTACGCTTATCTTCCTCATCAGAAGTCGATGTTTCGTATTCGGCATCTTTGCGCATGTTGCCAGGCGTGTCTGTGACTTTTGGAGTTGTTATTGGAGGAGGAGGCGGCAATGGGAACAGTTGATGAAACTTGCTAATCAGTCTAGATGGTTCGTCAAAGGTGGAAAGGTTACTTGCATCGACTAGCTCGTGCATGGAGTGTGGCTCGTTCGGGCATGTCTTGTCTATCTTTGGTAGGTAGTTGAGCCATAGTGCGAGCTCCTTGGCACGGTAAAAGTCTCTGTTTTTCGGACCGTTTCTCCCTGTAAAGATGCAAAGATTAATTACTATTTATAAACATAGGGTCCTGAATGATAATGGTGATGATTATGATTATTACGATGAAGATGATGATTATTATCATAATGAGAATGTGGATGATACAATCATGCTGCACATGATAATACTAACACTGAGGATGACGATCATAACAATACTACTACTACTTCTACTACCACCAAAACCAATACTACTACTACTACTTCATGTACTACTACTACTACTACTACTACTTCATGTACTACTACTACTACTACTACTACTACTACTACTTCATGTTCTACTACTACTATTACTACTACTTCATGTACTACTACTACTACTACTTCATGTACTACTACTACTACTACTACTACTACTACTACTTATACGGGGAAAAAAACATAAATTGTTTTTCTCGTTCATAGGTAACAGGCTGTTTTTGTTCAATAACGCGTAAAGCTTTTTGAAATGGAACTCGGTAAATCAAAGGGAATCGCCATTTTGGCTATTTATAAAATGAGACGAAAAACACATATTGAAATTATTGTAGTCTTTTTAATCATTTTTTTTTTTAAGAATCGATATAAAAGATTATTTAAGTGTTGTGTTATTTTCGTGTGAATTAAAATTTGTACGAACAAGTTAAACATGAATAGAACTGTGTTCTCGTTCGTCAAAAAAGACGATACGCCCGAACCTAAATTTCGACTGTACCGTAGCCATGACAACGTTGCGTCATTTCCGTAACACTTCATTACCTCTATATTATCCGTTATACACTTGCTACATTACTGCAATGCAGGTGATCGATTGAGGATCACCCTCACGTTTAAAGCGCGTTCATTAAAAATATATACCTTGATTTTCTGGAAGTTTTTACTTTATTGTTTTCTATTCGTAATAATAGTCGTCAGCATTACGAATTCCGAACATTTTGTGATCATGCAAAAAACATGACTTTAAAAATATCATCGTCTAGTCAATTACTCTAAAAATAATGTATCGCTACTGCAACATAATAATCCCTATATAAATATGTTAAGTTGACCACTTATTCACACAACAAACACTAATGAGAAACATCAGAGAAGATATCGAATACATCGCTGTACGTATATTAAATCTGACTACACCGCATATAAGGTCGCCCCTAATTTACTGTTTACATTTAAATATTGATGAGCAGGTGCTCGTTTTTCTGGCGAATGTAATCGCATGTTACAACAAACGCTCGGATCTACTTTTCAAAATGGTTACTATATGATCGGAACTCTCGGCCAACACGTTTCTCTATCTCGTTTATTTACATGGGTTATATACCCAGTTTATAACTAACGATTTTGTGGGAGAGACTTCGATTGGTTGACGTAAAGGTAATTCTGAGATGACCTTTAATAGGCAGTCACCATATCGCTACGAGCATTTGCTACTCGTCGAAGTTTAGATCTGATTTAAGCGAGATACATACCTATATGAACGTAGCTCTGTTTTGTCTCATTGTAGGTGGGCCACCGGTCTATCTTTGAAAGATTCGGCGTTTCTCGTTCTTTATTCCACTCCGGTAAATTAGGATCTCTGAAATATAGAAATAATATATATTTTGTATCAACACGAAATTATTCTTCGATAATGACTTTTTCGACAATGTTTAAAAAAAGAAGAAGGAAAAGTATGTTTCAGTAATACAAAGCATCTTGCTTAAACAATTTCTCTGACACATGTTTCCAATGAAAATATACCTTTTAACGACAAGACAGGAACATTCCATCAAATGAATCACAGCAAATGATTGTTTTACGTTGGTCTAGACCATTTACATACACTTGTAATCCCTAAAGAGTAGCCGACCAACAGACTTCCAACGTGATTATGTTACAAAGACTTAATTCCATTTGTTAAATGGTAAGTGAAAAGATACCGGAAAAATATCGGTGAGATAAAATTTAACCCCATACCAGCTAGTCAGTTGTAAGGCTTACTATGCAACCCTGAGCACCAAGTAGGTCAGTAAATACTACCGTTTTACCTAGTATGTCAGTAAATACTACCATTTTACCTAGTATGTCAGTAAATACTACCATTTTACCTAGTATGTCAGTAAATACTACCGTTTTACCTACTATGTCAGTAAATACTACCATTTTACCTAGTATGTCAGTAAATACTACCGTTTTACCTAGTATGTCAGTAAATACTACCGTTTTACCTAGTATGTCAGTAAATACTACCATTTTACCTAGTATGTCAGTAAATACTACCGTTTTACCTAGTATGTCAGTAAATACTACCATTTTATAGTATGTCAGTAAATACTACCGTTTTACCTAGTATGTCAGTAAATACTACCATTTTACCTAGTATGTCAGTAAATACTACCATTTTACCTAGTATGTCAGTAAATACTACCGTTTTACCTAGTATGTCAGTAAATACTACCATTTTACCATTTAAGAGTCATTGGTATGATCCGGTCGGGGATCGAACCCGCGACCTCCCACACCCGAGGCTGAAGCTCTAGCACTACACCACCGAGGCGGTTTGTTTATAATAGTTTACAATATGTGACTAAATAAAGAGACATTTTGTTCGTTACCGGTTGAATAGCTTGTTTTATCACACGAGGAAACGTTTCAGTCTACTAGAGACATACATGTATGAATGTACATCCAAGCGATTTCTAAGTATCAACTGTTTTAGCTAACCCTCAATAATATTTCTTTCTATTTCAAATGTCGTTTTAAAAAGAACAGTATGTTTCTGATTAATAATTCATAATTAATAATATGGTACAACTATATACATGTTATGAGTTTAAAGATATACTGACATTATTCTACGAAAGCTAAAATGAAATCTGTTTAAAAAAGAAAAAAATGCTCTTTCTATATCATCTTTTCAATTGGAATACACAATAAACGAGGAAGAAAGGTTTACATAACGTGCATGTATAGATAAATGATTGATTTCATGTGATAATCACAACATACGCAGCAAACTGTAAACAGCTAAAAACATAAAACATCTTTGGTTCCAACATTTTAAAACAATTTAACTTTACCAGTCTTAACCTCATATTTTTCTACGGTATATGGCAACACATTGTGTTCTTTGAATCGTAGAACTAATATCACCATTTTAAATCACGGCGAAAGTGAACCTTTGCTATAAGACTGACACAAACTGACGATACAGATACTGATTTTAATGATACCGTCAGACTATGGTTTAAATATTCCTCCATAAACATACCAAACACTATCAATACTCGTCGACGAACAGTGTTAAGTTAATAACACTTATTAATTTGTGTGCAGACAGAGACATTTTTAGTGATGCATTGGATGCAAATCTCTCAAATCCTTGTCTTCGTGTACCACGGCCAATATCTTGGGTTCACAGAATACTCAGGATAAATTCAGTTTTCCCCCCGAGAACTCGTCAAGTTGTAAATTGAATTCGAGTTGACAAGAATGGCCATATTTAAATCGGAGAGACGAGAAGTAATATTACATTGTGGCGATTTTAATATGATATGAGATTTATAGTGCTGTAACTCCGTTTAAATGTTCGACAAAACTCCTCGTAAGTCCCCCGTGGTAACCCTTTACAGTGTTGTAACCCCTTGTGGTTGATTTGTTGGTTTGTTCCTTGGATGGTTGGGTGGTCCATCAACACAACATATATTCTCAATGGAGCGAGCTACGTCCTCAATATCTAAGCTATGTTAGATACTTAATTAACATGGTAGTAATGCATTGCATTTATCCTTCGCACAACGTAAATGTGAGTCAGATCGATTCCACAGATCGAATAATCGCCGTCAAGGCACCTCACTATGAAAATGTCGCACCTCTTCCAAATGCAAACGAACTTTTATGCATCTGCAGTAGACAACGTTTAAAGATAATGTGGACGGGAGTATTTTTTCATTGTGATCAAATTATGTTTTCGTCTTTTACAACAACTATATAAACTTTATTCAATAATTTTTATTTTTACTTCTAGAGATTGTCCACAGTTTGTGTCTATAAGGTTTCAATGTCGTCTGCTGAAGAATTGTTGCACGCATGAATGAGTCATATAATTCGAAAGGATGTTACACCAGTGTTCGCCATATTACACACACGTTTACGATTCGGCTTAATAACACTTTCCCACATACAACAAATATGCAGCAGACACATTCGAATATATGAAAAATCTCTTTAAATGAAAGAATTATAATTAAATCGAGTTGAAAATATTGTAGCACAAAAGAAGAAATTTCCCATGATAAGCAGTTTCTTCTTTTGGCAGAAAGTCTTCGAAAGTCGTCTGCCACAGATGTGATAAAAATTCGTCTTTCTAAATCGAAAAAGGAGCATTACTGAATAATTATTAACATATGTTCTTTATTTCCTCCAATAATGAAGAGCATTAAAGAACATGTGTACCAAGTTTCATTTGAAAATGTTGAACCGTTTTTGAGTTATGACGTAAGGTTAGAGCTGTGTGATTACGCTGACGACGCAGACGACTCATTCGACACAGACGACGCAGCAGACGCAGACGACATCGCCAAGTGTATCACAATAACTCGACTTATTTTCTTCGTAAAACAGACGAGCTAATAAAATCATACACTAATGTAAGAAAGGGAACAGATGCCTTTCTCTGTCACATCACGCTATACGAACTGGAATATTGAAAAGAGTCTTTAAAAGAAGATTTACAGCCTTTTGCAGATTGAAAGACAATGATTTATGCGGATTTCTCGAGGGAACGAGCTACGTGCTATCAATTAAAACGGAATTTATTTCTTCAGAAGTGCAAACTATCAGAACGAGATAACCACCCCTTGACCTACAAATATGACTTGATTATGATTTATCATTCTGAAAGTATTAGTTTATACTATTTCGAGGGCTTGGCGTGAAACGGTTGTAATTAAAAACCTATTTTGAAAACCCTGGTTTAGGGGCAATTTCGACCCCTTTGTAAACAATGCAAATTTAGGTGCCATTGCTCAGCGAGCAATGGCACCTAATTTCCATTGTTTACCAAGAAAAATGATTTAACGCTTATAAAGACTTTATGGCGAGGTGATTAACCTTGTTAAAAAAATACCAATTTGAGTTACAACCGTTTCACGCCAAGCCCTCGATTTGTTTTCTTCAGCTGCTTAAACGATTACCGGATGCAGATGATTTTTGTTGCTTCTTCATATTATGAAATGAAGAGTCAAACTATTTATTTTTTTTGATGAGGGAGTTTAGCCTCTTGGATTTCTCCAGTACTGGTTATGTCTCCAGAAAGCAGACATCGAGTGTGTTTAATATGAATTTAAAGCTTATTTCGATTTTAAGTAAATAAGATAAAAACTAAACTAAGCCAGTGTTTATGAGGTGGTATTCTCTTACCTCATGTTTGTTAGACGTTATTAGTCCTTCTAAATTGTGTTCAAAGCAGGCGAGTGTACACATTATCTCGAGGGCTTGGCGTGAAACGGTTGTAACTAAAAACCTATTTTGAAAACCCTGGTTTAGGGGCAATTTTGACCCCTTTATAAACAATGCAAATTTAGGTGCCATTGCTCAGAACGAGCAATTCCGTTGTTTTCCAAGAAAAATGTGTTTAACTCTTATAAAGACTTAATGTCGATGGTGATTAACCTTGGTAAACAAATACCAATTTTAGTTACAACCGTTTCACACCAAGCCCTCGATCCGTTTGGTGGCGGAATATAGTCAATCTTTCCAACTTTATTTGAAAAGTATACTCCGTATTTTCTAGATGTAAGTTTTCTTTCTGAATTGTTTTTGAAAATTGTACTTAACGTTTTCAAGATGAAATATTTCTTCTAAATGGTTTTCGAAAAACATGTACTTCATGTTCCCGACATGTTATATTTCCTTCTAAATTGCTTTCGAAAAAAATTGCACTGCATGTTTTTTTTATGTAATATTTTCTTTTCAATTACTTTCGAAAACAATTGTACTGCATGTTTTCTAGATGTAATATTTCCTTCTAAATTGTTTTAGTAAATTGTACTTCATGATTTTTAGATGTAATATTTCCTTTTTACTTGATTTCAAAACATATATAAAACTAAATATAGCTTATCGTGAAAATGGTTAAAGGGTGTTTTCAGTTCCTTGGTAACCTAACCTACCAGTACAACCGGTGCGTTGATTCGAACACAAGTGCATCAGCCTGGATTTCCTCGATTAATAAATGTCTAAAATAGCACATCAGATTATGTTTTAAGATTGAGCGGTTTTCTTCCTAAAGCTAGCAGATAATGGTATTAATCCCTTAACCCTTACCACGGAATCATCTTTAGAAGGAACTAATATTATATTTTGTGAAATATCGATAATGGATTGTTAAGTTGTAGTTTTCTGCGACAGGTAGTGATACCATCGGCCAACAATCATGCAAACGAACTTGATATCTTAT
Organism: Serripes groenlandicus; assembly: GCA_031761405.1. Lineage (NCBI taxonomy): Eukaryota > Metazoa > Mollusca > Bivalvia > Cardiida > Cardiidae > Serripes > Serripes groenlandicus. Next base: position 46,884,392 of record JASEVX010000008.1, on the reverse strand, counting down.
ATCAAATCGGTTCCGATTTGATGAGCTCCACGACTCTACGAGGGTAACACTTTGATTCATATCTTCTTTCATTATTGTAAAGAGTCTGTATAATCCAAAAGAAAAGAGCATTGACGTTAGATGAAAAGAGAGTTGACTATCTTGACATTCCATCTTAGATCGTTGAATCGCTATGTACATCATATTCCCTGCGCGGGACAGACGGGTTCCAACTATAGATGAGGTCGGAAATATCAGAACATTGTATAAGTGCGGAGTGTGGACCAGTCCGGGCTCTGTTATATTGATGTATCTAGGCCTTTGCTTGGATGAGGTTTAACGCCACATTGCAATAGTATTAATGAGCGGTCCCGCGAGAAAAAACAACATTATGGCCTCTGCGTAATGTATCGACCCAGATCAGCCTGCGCATACCGCGCAGACTGATCCGGGCCGACACATTCCGTCTCGGGGGGGATAGAGGTATGTAATAGTGATTCCTGAAACAAAAAATCCACAGGAGGCGAAAAATGTCTATCCCGGTAAGCCTGTGTGGCATGCTTAGGCTGATCAGGGTCGATACTTTACGCATAGTCCACAGTGGTGGTCTTCTCGTGGGAAGGCTCCTTTCAGTTATATCGTAGCAATTTCCTGGGTAGGTTACCAGTACTCGGTTTACCCATGTAAGTACTTATCTAAACGGCTGGTAAAAGAATGTTTGTTCGAATGTTGTCAATAACAGTTATTGTTATATCAAGGCGCTTCCTGGGTAATTTACCAGTACTTCCGGTAGTAGTTTACATCACACCGATGAATCGTAACGCTCTTCCCACCACCCTGAGCGTCAAGGATGGAAAATAATTACTCTAAATTTAAATTATTTCGCGCGATACGACTTGGGACCAATCCTTTGTCTGCCGCTCCTACATGTAAGGCAGACGCTTTACAACTAATCGGTTCAGGTCATACGTTGCTACAGTGTGAAGTTTATTGTCTGAAAAATAAAAACAAAACAAATATACAATGACAAAAGTGGTAATAGCTTACCCGGTCTTGGCAAAATTCGTCCACATACGCATCATGAATTTACTCAATTCTTTCTCCTGTGTATTGTAATTAGACGGAAACGGGGATAGTCCGCTAACTAGCGGGGCTCCGAAAATATACGGAAGCTCATCCCCATGGACGCCACCCGACCATTGCGGATAATCCTCGGACTGCGTTGAGTAACCGAACGAATAGAGATATGTATCAGCGTGCTTGGAATGTTCCTTCGCCATCTTGACGAGCGGCGCCTTATAGAGCCCGTCACTGAGCATGTCCATGACCTCGTCACGCCTCGAGACGTTATCACGTGACACGTCCCATTGCGTGTACTGCAGTTCCAGCATGTCGTAGATCTGTTGACGGTGATACCTGAAAACGTTTGAGACGTACGTCCGCATTATTTGCTCCTTTCTGGATTTGGACATACCATGTTCCAGTTCGTGTTGTTTTAGATAGGCGTAGGCTTCCTTCTTGGCAAGACCAAACATGATTTTCGTCGTAGCGAATTTTGTATCCTTGCTCTGAACTAATTGTTCCAACGTTTTGCCCTTTGGGAACATGGTTCCGTCGACACTTGGAGCGAAACAGGTGAAATATTTTGGAGTTAAAGGCACACTTTTAATGAGTTCTTCGACAGTTCTGTCTTCTCGTAGACATTTTATCATGGCGTCAGTGTCGTTCCGCGGGTTCGTGCAGTTGACCTTTTTCGCGACGATGTGAGCACACCGCAACGGGTCGATGGACGTTGCCCAGCTGCTGAAGGCCGAACCGCTCTGTAGTATCACATTGTTGAATAAATCTGAAAATACAAGTATAACAAATATTTATCAAACTGTTAAATATGCCATATGAAAAAGGGCGTATATACTAGAAAAACGATCTTGAATAATCCTCTTGCAAGTCACCAAGTAGGAACTATATACTGGTGTTCATAGAGGATATTACACGAGTGGTCATTCAATACGGAATTTATTAAACGAGTTTTCTGAAATTGATAAGAACGAGCCTTGGCGAGTTTTTATCACTTTTAGAAAACGAGTTTAAAAAATTTCGTATTGAATGACCACGAATGTAATGTTCTTTTTATATCATAAATACTAATTTAATATATCCATATAAACGTCGCTATAAAGCGCGCGTATTTACAACGCTAAACGTAACGTTATGACGTCAAGTTACGTGCATTGTTATTACACTAGTTGAATACGCAATTTATTCAATGGCTTTATTACACTCCGGCGACGTCATTTATGATATAAACTGGTGTTCATTTCTGATATACAGTCGACCCTGTGCTGAAGATCACCTTGGAATACTAATTCCCTGTCTATAGCGACCACAATTATATTTTCCCATATACTCATATTCTGTTTAAATAACCCTGAAATAAAAGACCACCTGTGAACAAAGACCAGATTGTTCACTTCCATTGGTGGTCCCTAAACAGAGGTTTTACTGTTTGTGTAAACTATCATTACTGCATTAAAACCATGTTACAATCATGTATTCATAAATATGACGTGTTTGTGAAACAACCAATATCACAGTTGACCACTATTTTGTTTACTAATGTAAGTAATGTACAAGACGTCAGGGAAAGTCTATTTCTTGCCCCTATAGACTACATATTCACACATGAAATTTAATGACATTACGCTCAGTAACATTTTCAATTCTCATAGCCTAGGGCTAAAACATCAATTTGCCATACAATCCGAAAATAAAAATCAATATTCATAATGTACACGTTTGATATATTTTAGAAATTAAACTAGTTTTCAAATTCCCTGCCCAAATATCGCGATATTTGCCTCCTAAGAACACCTAATGCATTTTTATTTCCTAAAGTTTATACAAATCGAAGCCATACTATTAATTTTAATCTTTTAACCTGTACTTAACATTTACCCGAGGCTATCGTAACGTTTATTCGGAACTCTAATGTGGGAAAGCGTGTGAGAAAGAAAGATTTCGAGCCATTTATATATAACAAATCCTTTTGAGCGAAATCATATTAGATATACGATATCAGAACAATACGATCGTTAATCATGAACATTCAGTTTTAATTAGTTTATTACCCAATCTTAATCCCATTGTATTTAAGAACGCAATAAAACTATACTATAGATCGTTATTAAAATAAGCTAATCGTGGGAACAAAACTCAAACTGTATTGTTTTGCGTTATTAATATCGTATGTTGTAGCTTTTGAAGTAGCTAACCCTTTTCCACTTAAGATATTATGTTAATGCATCTGTATCAGATTAATAAAAACATTTTGGAAAAATGGAGAAATTGCTCATGATGAGCAATTTCTCCATTTGCCGCAATGTTTTCAACTCTTTAAATCATTATACTTTAATAACTAGGGATTGATCTTCTTTTTTGGAAAATATGTTTTCAAAGCCGTCTGCTGCAGATTTGTTGCATGTGGGAAAGGGTTAATAAACTGGCAGATCTGATCACTTGAATGCCAGCGAATCATTTTCTTCATACAATTCAGTGTAGGTTCTAATTACTAGCGCGAATACGTACAGTCGATGCTGTTTGTATAAAAGACAGACCAGGAACTACTGGGCATACACATATGCATCTTTAGGAACCTGCAGCAGAACGACTTTTGGATGTACTTTGGGAAAATGAGAAATTGCTGACAAATTGAGATATTTTTCCTATTGTGACACTGTTCGCTCCTCGATAGGAACATTATACTTCCATTACTAGGTATGTTATATAATCTTTTCCAACAATGTTACCAAAGTCGTCTGCTGTATAGGGTTATATTCAGATTGTTCTAACACATCGTGCATGTGCTAGTAAAAATACGAACTTTAACTTTAACTGAGGAATTGAGAAAGACAACCCTGCTTTCTATGTTTTAAACAGTTAGCCCTATGGTTCCCAGAACCGATTTTGTGAAGCGTGTGCCACATCTTTAGAGGCAGGTCATCCAATGCATCAGTGACGTATGTTCCGGGTTTTAATTATGGACTGTTCGTCACAACATGTTTTTTCTTGATATTAAAAGAAATAATTGGGGGAAAAAAAACCTTTGAACTATTCCAAATGCTAAGCCTATTTCTAAAAATAATCAATATGAGCCGTCCCGCGAGAAAACCAACATTGCGTTCGTCTGTTTGCCAGAATGACGTACCACTGCCAAATTAAAAGACCCTTTAATTCTCAACATTACCATATGAACCGTCCCGCGAGAAAACCAACATTGCGTTCGTCTGTTTGCCAGAATGACGTACCACTGCCAAATTAAAAGACCCTTTAATTCTCAACATTAACATATGAACCGTCCCGCGAGAAAACCAACATTGCGTTCGTCTGTTTGCCAGAATGACGTACCACTGCCAAATTAAAAGACCCTTTAATTCTCAACATTACCATATGAACCGTCCCGCGAGAAAACCAACATTGCGTTCGTCTGTTTGCCAGAATAACGTACCACTGCCAAATGAAAAAGACCCTTTAATTCTCAACATTACCATATGAACCGTCCCGCGAGAAAACCAACATTGCGTTGGTCTGTTTGCCAGAATGACGTACCACTGCCAAATTAAAAGACCCTTTAATTCTCAACATTACCATATGAACCGTCCCGCGAGAAAACCAACATTGCGTTCGTCTGTTTGCCAGAATGACGTACCACTGCCAAATTAAAAGACCCTTTAATTCTCAACATTACCATATGAACCGTCCCGCGAGAAAACCAACATTGCGTTCGTCTGTTTGCCAGAATGACGTACCACTGCCAAATTAAAAGACCCTTTAATTCTCAACATTACCATATGAACCGTCCCACGAGAAAACCAACATTGTGGACTCTGCGTAAAGTATCGACCCGGATCGGCCTAAGCATGCCGCGCAGGCTAACCCGTATAGACACGTTTCGCCTCTTGTGGATTTTCTGCTTCTGGAATCATTACTCTATACCTCTATTCCGCTAAGACGGAATGTTTCGGCCCGGATTAGCCTGCGCGGAATGCGCAGGCTAATCTGGGTCGATACATTTCGCAGATACCATAATGTTGGTTTTCTCGTGGGACGACTCAATCATCATGGTTGCAGTTCTGGTGAGATTGTGTTTGTGCAAGCTCATCTGAATCGACACCATGCATCAGATTTTAATGGACCGGTGCGTTAACCCTTTCACTACCGAATTTAACAAAATCGTCTCTTCCATGTTGGAAATCGGACCAGTCCATTGTTCGTCCAACAGGACATGCGGTAAAATTTAATGCCTAAGTGTCACACCTGGATCTGCATTGTTTGGTTTGCAAACGCCTATAATTGCCTTTGGCAGCGAAAGGTTTGAATTGAAAAGTGCTGAGCTACAGAGGTCTTTATTGTCAACAAGATATACTCTATTTGGAATAAGTTACTTGTATAAAAACCTTAAAAAACGTTGTTCCCCTGGGTGATATATGAATATTCTGTGTACTTATTTTTTTATGTCGTTATATTAACTTGTTAAAGGAGAACACATCTATCAATGGGAATACGTTTGAATTTATTGCCCAGTCTAGCCAGTAATAACCTATAGGCTGTAGCTTTTTGTAAAAACACAACACTAAAACATTTCTATATCGAAATTGCCCGCCATGCCCGCATTGATGTTTTATGTTTGTTTATACATAATTTACTTCTTGGAAACAAAGTCTCTTGGAATAAAATGCGAATAAGATAGATGCAACCAGGTATGTGGATACGTGTAAGGCTCGTTTAAACATTATATATACAGTCAAACCTGTGCTAAAGACCAGTTTTGTTTAGCAATTCCCTGTCTATAGCGACCTCACTTTTAATTTCCCTATTACTCTGACAATGTAATTAAATACCACCTGCGAGAAAAGACCAGATTGGTCTCTTCCAATGGGTGGTCGTTAAACACAGGTTATACATTTCTGAAAACAAACCAGATGAGTAGCGTTTCAAGTAATTGTGCGCATTACATACTTGTATATATGTGTACGTCTCATAGAATCCAGCCCTACACTTTACTGCAGTCTAATGAATGCCAGTTACATGTCGTTTCTATATTGGAAGTTTAACGCCGTTTTCAACAATAAACAGACATAAACATCGGTGGCATGTTTACCTTCACATTTGTTCCCTGGTGTTTCCACACCAGTTCGCTACACAACAATCTTGCCAAGCAACTGGCTACTTTTCCGTACGGAATGTTAGCTCATTGGTGGAAGATAAAAGACGCATTTGTGGCATCATTGACTATTGGCGAACAACGGAAATAATGTTTACCGCGCTAGGGTTTGAACTCACAGCCCCTCGATTGACAACCCTCGTCGCTACCGACAGAGCTACCGGGGCTCAGCGTCATGGATCTGAATTATGCGTCTGACAACCAGAAATGAAGCGTCAGACGTTTCAAACCAGAGAGCACGAATATAGTTGTGTACATGTATATTTACATATGGACCAAGGGGTGACTCCTGTTAGTTATTTGTATAAATAGTATGGAGCCGCGTTAGCGAGTTATATCAAACCGGTGTCTTGAGTTCGTAACATTGTTCGGTCGATATGTGTCTACGGCAAGAAATCCAGCCGACTGCGCAACTAGCTGTTCAACAAATGTCAACAATCTCAAAGGCAGCATCTGGTTTTCAGGCCCAAGATGGCTACAAGACTTCGACAGCGAAGATAATGGAAAAGATTCGTTTCCCTTAATCAATCCGAATACAGATAAAGAACTGAAATCAGATGTGACCGTTCTCAAAATTTCAACAAAAAGTACTTGTAACCTCGGATGTCAACGTTTTAACAGGTTCTCGACTTGGAAGTCGCTTGTTCGAGCTATAACATTACTTAAGCGTGTTGCCCGTTCACATAAAACGTCTGTAAACCAAGACTGCATTGGAGATTTTAAAGCTGCAGAAACAGTAATTTAGCGAGTAATAGCAAATAATTAAAAAAAGGCAATGTGACTACACCTAAAAAGTTTAGGTGACGTGTTGTCTAGGAAGATTGTTGTGTTGAGTACATACGCGAAAAAGCCAAGAACCACAGGTAAATCGAACTGACTTGAAAAGGGAAGCGATCATTACCACGGAACCACCTGTATATGTACATATTGACATATTTCACGAATTAAAACAAAGTAACTCGAGTTACTATGGAACCTGTAATCAATATATACTCGCACTTTAAGTACTTGTACATTCACCTTGTTAAACTGAGAGGGAAAAGTAATTACTTGCTCCGTTATAGGTCTTTTTTTGGTTTAACAATTAACAAAGTATGGAGATTCAATTACAGTTTTTACTCATTAGAACATTCTTCTACATGCTGCTAAGGGCTTGTAAGCATTGATCCATTTAGAAAAAATACACTTCACCCAACTACAGTGGACTCGCGATAACTTGTAGTCGAAATTACTTTGTGTTCTCGACGTGCTCGAGGAATCACTGGATTTATTTTAATTAACTTCTAAATTTATATTTAAATGTTTTGTATGTTTATCATTAACAAACAAGTCAGAGATACATTCCTATCGGGAAACGTGCCCGGTCTACATGTCTCTTTTAAAGGAAGCTTATTGAAAGCCTTTGTGACTTATTGCGAACTGTGAAAATTCAAGTGATTGCTTAATTGGGTAACACGTCGTAACATTATACTTTTTCCGTCATATCACGGCGGCCAATTCACCTACCCATTTGCTTTCTGGCCTTATCACACCAGTACACAACACACCATCTGTTTAAGCAACTGGCTGCTTTTCTAAATACAGTTGATTATTAGACCACTGGTGGAAGATGAATGACGCGTATCGAATTGACTTCTGCTAAACGTCGGAAAGAATTATTGGGTTCGAACTCAGCAACCATGGATTGACAGCCCATGTCGTTACAGACTGATCTAACGGGATTCGGCCATTGAAGATCCAGATGACATGGATCTGCATGCATAGGCCGGCATACAACTGTTTGTTTTCTCGTAGATCAATTTATCGGGAACATAATATATACTTTTGAGCATTTGAACTATGACGCAAGAACGATGATTTTTTTAGCAGGTTTTTAAAAGGGCGAAATGAACACGACAAAGCAAGTCACGCTTATTCTGAAACTGCATGAAATTGGCCTGAAGACATAAAATAAGGTTAGTCTCGTAAAATCTTGTTTTTTTTAAAAAACAAACTTGACCAGGACCAATGCCGATTTAGTACTTCAGTCTTTATTCATTTTCAAAAAGAATTTAATTCTATTGAATGATTACGACCAAAACGAATGACCTTCGCAACTTCATCTGAAGAGAAATATATTAGCTGAATTCATTTTTCTTGTGAAGTGGCTTGGAAGATACTGATTACTTTTCCGTTTCTAATCGATTTTTTTGCGGGTGCAATTTTCCAATCGGAACCGAAATGGACGGCATTGAAAACCTTCAATCAGTGTTTCTCATTTATTCTCTTTACGCCTTTTCTTTTGTTTTAATTAATATCAACTTTAACACCTTGTCGTTGAGAAAATAGGGAAATTAACATGGAAGCGTTTCGAACATGATTTATCAAAGGAATTTGTTATTTCAGGTATTGGAAAATTAAAGTTGTGAATGAAATAAGAAAAATAAATTAGAGTTAAGAGTTTTTTATCACGTGGATAAACCATGGTGAGTTTATGACGTATTTTCAATAACCGTTGCATACTATTTATTACATATTAAACAGTATTTGAAAACCTGTAAATGAGTTTATAGCTTATGTTTCTAATACTGGCGGAGACAACAATAATGCGTTTTGCTTGATGCATGGTGATAGGGCTTTACGCGGCCCAGTTTAATCAGTATACGCCTTCAAACTACTTTTGGGAAGAATGTTTCCGAAGACAAACCTGCATTTAGTATATAATCTTGAAATACACCGATCGCTACTAAAGTGTTAACCCTTTCCTACATGAAGACGCTTTCCGATGCGTCTGCAGTAGACGACGTTTGAAAACATTGTGACAAAAGGGGAAATTGCTCATTTTGAGCAATTTCCCCCTTTGTCACTATGTTTTCAACATTATTTAATAGTAATACTTTCATTTAAAGACTAGCCTGTTTCGGGTATGTCTTTATAGTCGTCTACTTCAGATTTTCTGTATGTGGGAAAAGATTAAACCTTTTCTCTCTTGCAATCGCGTTCTGACGCATGTACCGCTGTCGATCTTTAAAAACGTTGTGACAAAAGTAGCAATTGTTCATAATGAGTAAGTTTTCTATAGTTGTCTTCCTAAGTGTCCGATAAAGATTGTATGAATGTGAGAATGGGGTTAATACTTATACTAACTATTCCAGTTGTGTTCTAAACAGATCGACATATGATATGCCTTGTAGGTTTTCAGCGGGTTAAGGGTTGATCCTTATGAACCAAGTGACGGACGAAATGTGTTGTTACAACCGTCTGGATTTAATTTAACAAAAAAAAAGGAATGTCTTAAATGTCTTTTTGAATCGGTTTTTCGGAACTAATTGAACTTCGCATAACGTGTGAAATGTGTCTCAAGCCGTAACAAGTCTCCCTGAAAGTAATTAAAACGTTTACCGAATATACCGACTTGAATGTCATGGGGATGACGTAACTCCGAGTATTCTTAATTGATTGGGGTTAAACACCGCCTTCAAAAATAATTCAATTGAATTACGCCGAGACCCGGTAGCGACGCGAGATGTCAATCCAGGGATTGTGAGCTCGAACCCAGGCTCGGCCAACATTCTATCCAACGTTTGACAAACGATACTATGACAAGCGTCATTCTCCTTTAACCAATAGGCTAATAACAGTCTATGTGGAAAAGCAGCCAGTTGCTTGGAAAGTATGTTGTGTGGAGTACTGTAGTGCGAAAGAAAGGAAATATATGACTGAATATTGTTGAAAACGGCGCTTAAACCCAATCAAGAAATCAATTCAATCACAGCGGCCAATTCATTTTTCTATGAACTGTCCAGCTCTGTCGCACGCATACAATCTAGTAATTCTCTCTAAACTATTCATATCTCTTTAGTGTATGTATCAAAGAGAAAAAAACCAAAACAAACAAAAACGGATTACGCCGCTATTCTAAAATAGATCTACTATATCATCATTTTTTTGTCTTAAAGGTTTTAAATTTTCTGATTTAAGTAAAGTGTCAGAATAAATGGAACACAAGTACAATTTATGTAGATTTTGAAAGCAAGAAAACACCCGATGTAATATACGAGATACGTCACACGAGAACCGACCTTTCGCCGTTTTGAAACTAATGGTACAGTTAAGAACTTCATGAAATTGACAATCTGAGCGGAACGTGATTGGATCGTGAGCGTGATTGGAACGAAGTTGGAACGCTTTAAGAGCGGAACGGAATTTTGCGCTCTGAACGAAACAATCTTAATGAATGAAAAATTGCAATGACATGAATGCTTTGCTCATTGAGCGGTTGCAACGATTTACTCAATAATTATTTTACGAAACTACTTTTAATCGAAAAAAAGCGCTCACAGGGAGCGTAAAAAACCCCGTTCAATTTGAACGGAACGGAAAAAAGCAATCACAATCATTTGAACGACTGAACTCTTTAAGAGCGGATTGGAGCGGGAGCCGAGCGGGACTGAACGGAACGGAGCGGAGCGTGCACGGTAAATTTGTCAATGTCATGATGTTCTTAACTGTACTTATGTCTGTTTGCTTGTTTGCATTGTGTTTCGTGACGCTTTCAGCTATATCAAGGCGCTACCTGTGTAAGTTACCGGTACTCAGTGTGACTTTTGACGTTATATTTGCATCGTCAGACGGCAATAATTGCTCTTGATAAGAAAGTAAAAACAATGGTAACTGTTTTATTTCTTCACCCTTTTTGGCGCAGTCTACGCCGCTTACAATGTCCTATCTCCGTTGTTTTTGACAGGAGTTTTGATTTGTGGTCTAGGTTTTTCAAACACTTCGACGAACCTGTTCTCAAAATCCAGTTTTGATAATGCTCCGGCTGTCGACGATATTAGTACATTTTGAGAAAAGGTTCATCGAAGTGTTTGAAGAAACTAAAGCACTAATCAAACTCCGTTGAACAACCGGAGATAGGGCTCTCTTAAACAAATGATTAAGAAATATAAAAAGTTACCTTTGTTTTCACATCTAAACCGAAGTAAACTATTTCTGTCCGCCGTAGCATTTGTGACGTCAAAGTCACGTGGTATACACACGTTCAATTTTCCTAACACCAGCGTGTCAGTTGTAGCTCGGGGCGCCAAGAAGGGGAAGTAAAAACTACCATTTTAAATAATTTGGTCTGACCGAGTCGGGGAGTATTGAACCAGCAACCTCCTGCACTCGAGACGGTCAAATGTGAATTTAACCATACTGTATACCATCCACTAGAAAAGCTCCGGGAGAACTAATTCATTTACCAATGAAATACCGCGATAGAACTGAAATACAACACTGGTGAAAGCGGTTCAAGCAAGCAAACAAACAAAAAAAAAAATCAGTTATATCACGGCGTTTCTACGGTAAGTTACCAGTACTACAGGCCTATTTATCCTGACACCAGACAGTCCGTCGAAGTGCCAAAACCACAACCCTGAGCGCCAAGGAGGGCAGCCATTACTACAATTTTTAAAGTATTTCTTTTTTAAATGGAATTGAACACGAAAGAAGTGAAATTGCAACAAACACAATGGTAGAGGTATTTGTAGTATTACAGTTTAAACATAAGAAGCAGAACAACGACCGTTATATGCAAATAAGGACATAAGCACATCGTCTTATCTTTTCAAACTATTTTATTATTTTTTTAAATTTTCTTACACTTCCGAAAATGTGTAGAATTGCAATAAATTGATTTGTATAGCTTATTTAAAGACTGTTTTCGTTAACACAGTTTTGGTAACCTATTTGTTATTCATTTTTTTTTGCAATTATTTGGAGATTGCTGCTTTAAATAACATAAGGAACTAGTAAAGTAAAATATTCTCAAAAGGGAAAAAGGATAAATGTAATTGCGCATGCGCATGATGGATGAGGGTGAGATCTACAAATGCTGGTTTCTTACGTTTTTTGTCAGCCTCATAATAGATTACTTTGACAGTTTGAAAGGAAATTTACGAAATAAATGCGTAATACGATGCTTTTGCTCTGGATTTTATGGGGAAATACTTGGCTGGCAATAATCGGAAAAAAACATTAAAACGGCAATTGATGGACACATATAATGCAGTTTGTGTCACGAGAAGCGTGATTGATTGATTGACGTATAAGGGTATCCATCGATCTCGAGGCGAAATGCTTGTATTTGATTATTAAATCCTTAGATTATTTTGAATACATCTGTTTATGCTATTCCCGAGGGGGGAGTGGTAACAACGCTCGCGACGTTAGGAAAAAAGGTAGAGAGGTGAAGAATATAAATATGTGTTTCCTGTCTCACATACACAGTATTGTTTACAGCAGACACAGTGTGAATATGTCTAGCCGAAAACATGGAACACATCTTTAACCTTTCCCCACGTTCATACAAATCCAAAGCAGACAACTTTGAAAACACCTCGTAAAAATATGGAAACTATATTGAAAGAAAATAGATAGTCTTTGAATAGAACTGAAATAATCGTGGTATCAGGAGAATTCGCTGCTGTTATTACCCCCAATGTTGATCTGCCTTGGTCACATAGCACATGCATCCATATTTGAGCCGTTCCACGAGAAAGCTAACACTATGGACTCTGCGTAATGTTTCGACCCAGATCAGCCTGCGCAGTCTGCGCAGGCTAATCCGGTCCGACATATTTCGTCTAAGGAGGATAGAGGTAAACAGTAATGATTCCTGAAACAGAAAAATCCACAGGAGGCGAAAACGGTCCGTCCGAGTTAGCCTGCACGGGCATGCTTAGGCTGATCCTAGTCGATACTTTACGCAGGGTCCATAATATTGGTTTTCTCGCGAAGTCTCATTTCATATTCAGTCATTAGTATTGTATAATATGTCATTGACCATAATACTTCGATCCGTCTACTCGAGTGTCTAGTCCTTCAGTAGAGATACATACTTACGTCATATTCCCCAAATAGGTTGATTACCATGAGATATAAATTTGTCATAATAATCTATGTCAAGACGGAAGAGCGTTATGATTTATACGAGGTCTGTTTGATATTAAGTGTGTCTACTCTGTTATTGTTCTTCGTGTATTTACTGATCAAGTCATATTGACCCGTGCTCGCAGAAAACTAAGACGAATAGCGTATTAATGAGAAGAATATACAAATACATCCTATATACGGCAGCTCTAAAGGGACACATACATTTTTATAAATTACATACGATTTTTTTTTTATCTCGTGCGCATGAGATATTATCTCGTTCCCACGACTTAGTATCTCGTGCGCACGAGATAACAAAAAATAGAGATACTATGTCATGCGAACGAGACACTATCTCTTGCGCACGAGATACTAGGTCGTGCGAACGAGATACTATCTCATGCGCACGAGATAAAACAAATAATCGTGTGTGTCCCTTTAGAGCTGCCGTACCTATCAGATCCAGAAGCGAAACGGTTATTTCAAGGTTCAATGTTCTTAAATATGTCTTCGTCTTATTGAATTTAAACTGCAGAACACGATTAATTAATCTGCACGAATCTCGAAAATGCAAAGATAAAGTGGCAATCATCTACCATATATATGTATGGGGTCATCTTACTTATATTAATTTATGAGTCAATAGTTAGGCTACATATAACCAAGGGTCCAAATCTACCAACCTTACTTAGTGCTAAGATATACTTAAATACTTAAAAGCATATTTCATCATTTGTGTCAAAATAATAATAATGCCAAAACAAAAATGATTTCTTAACCAGTATTTGTAGTCAGCAAGATAACTATTTAAGTAAACTTTTTCATTTACTTTAACTCTTTCAGCGCCGAATTGTTTAAAGTAGACTCTTCCATGTTCAAAATCGGGTGTCTTCATTTATCAATTTATGAAAATTAAGAACTATTTTGACAACTAAAGGGCAAACAATGCTGATTTCAGGTGAGACAGCTCGTCACGCAAAAACCTTAATATTGCCTGTGGCGCTGAAAGAGTTAATATATTCAACCATTAATATTTTATAAAATAGTAGGGAAACAAAAATGATGAAAAATGCTCCTAAGTGTTTAAGTAGTACTTATCACTAAGTAAAATTGTTTGACTTGGACGCTGGTCCCACAGCATAATAATTTTAAATGAGATCCCTTGTTCGCGAGATCAATTAGGTATCCTGTACACAATAGAGAGCTAAACAGTTAAATGTCATTGAAATTGTATAATTTCAAACATAAACTGAACCCTACATGTTAATTTATTGTAATTTTTCCTTTCTTTTTAATAATGAAAATAATAAACTACTCATATTTTAAAATTATATTATAATGAGCACCCTTGTGTCAATGATGCATAACAATATGCAGAAGCAAAAAGCCTATAGGGAATCTAACGACACATTTAAAAGTGTCAAGGACGAAATAATTTTGTACGAAAGACCCGATTCGTGCACCATCTTCTTCACAGAGTTGTCGATCTTTACACACTCTTTATTGCGCGGGTGCATCAGCACCAGTGCATATATTGGTTGTGTTTAGAACTACTACTGGTGCAATGGGCAATGGGCTTGTGCATGTGCCATGTTAATCGTCTTGATCGCGCATGCGCCGTATTTTACCGTCATCTCTCAGATACCGTAGCAGTTCGTCACTAGACTGGTTCTCGTTCGAGTCTGCAATAGAAGATTAATATTAGTGAACCAGTCTCTTTATATGCGAGTAGTTTTTTTATAATTTAAATGTAAACTAAAACCAGAGTGTAACGTGTACCGGCGTTAAGCCATCGCGAGTCACCGATCCAGGCACAAACCGCGATGAACGTTGCTTAACTTTACGAAAAGGTCAACCACTCTACCAACGTCGCTATAAAAGCCGGCTTCCACATGTTCTCACTTATTATATGACTTTCGCGTGCAACATATGCGTTCCGTGAAATGCTCTTGTTCGTTAATGAGTGCTTCCCCAAGCTTTGTACTTTGTCCGGAGCGACTGACTGTCTGTTAATCCATCCGTCCGTCTGTCCATTACGAATTGCATTAATGGGTCAAAACTTTGTTTCTGTTTGGCAGATCCATTTCAAAGTCGTCAGACTTGTACATTTGATGAGGAGACCGATGCACTATTTCGATGTGCAGTGCACAAGAGGTATAACTCTAAAATGCTTTCGATTGTCTTTCCCTTATGAGCATGAGTCCAATATATATTGTGGATCTTTAGTGTTTTCTGAACTGGAAATGTTTTAATTAAGGGTCGCTGCTCAGTTTTTTGTCAATCTTTTGTCCTTCGTGATTTATTTTGTTTATACAAGATAACGGTCAAACTTTGATAAATGAGGTATTGGTTATTGGCAGGCAATCTGTGTTGTTTCAAAAATATTTGGTTTGGTTTGTTTAAAGGTCGATGATTTATTGTTTCATCAATGTTTGTCCATATTAACTATGCCATATATTTTCAACTTACATATGCCCCTATACCATCACCGCTGTGCGCGCTTTGATTTCTAATAATAACTCGTCCTCCCATAACTTATTAAAAATATAAGTCGCGGGCTTCGGCGACTAATAACAGACTTACAAAAACATCGGCCGATGACCCTCGAGAGGTAATTTTCGAATGTTCTACTCGAATGTGTAGCACAGACAACGATTTACGTCACGGATTGGGATGGGGTTAGCATTGTGATGTCTGTCTATATCATATGTTGGAAACATCACATGTCGACCTTCAATGGTCATATGTAGATCTGTATTCAGTGATAGTGACGTATTAGCAAAGTGCCTTTGACATTTCCGATATTGACTCGTTATTTCTTTGCGGAATATTTATTGTTGTTGCACTATTTAGCATATGTGCGATCTCTATATTACTAGTTCGTTTGACATTGCCGATATTCACTCGTTATTATTTGCGGATACTTGATTAATATTGCAATATTTAACAAAATTGCCATTTCTTTCTTACGTTTGATATCGGATTCTAGAAACGCATCGTTACACATACATGTACATGTACTCGTTATCTTGAATAATATCATGTCAACATTAACGGTCAAACTTTGATAAATGAGGTATTGATTATTGGCAGGCAATCTGTGTTGTTTCAAAAATATTTGGTTTGGTTTGTTTAAAGGTCGATGATTTATTGTTTCATCAATGTTTGTCCATATTAACTATGCCATATATTTTCAACTTACATATGCCCCTATACCATCACCGCTTCGAGCGCTTTGATTTCTAATAATAACTCGTCCTCCCATAACCTATTAAAAATATAAGTCGCGGGCTTCTGACCGGCAACTAATAACAGACTTACAAAAACATCGGCCGATGACCCTCGAGAGGTAATTTTCGAATGTTCTACTCGAACGTGTAGCACAGACAACGATTTACGTCACGGAATAATTTGACCGACCAGACTAGTTAGGATAATATACAAATCTGTCATAATAATCGTAGTTGGGATGGGGTTGGCATTGTGATGTCTGTCTATATCATATGTTGGAAACATCACATGTCGACCTTCAATGGTCATATGTAGATCTGTATTCAGTGATAGTGACGTATTAGCAAAGTGCCTTTGACATTTCCGATATTGACTCGTTATTTCTTTGCGGAATATTTATTGTTGTTGCACTATTTAGCATATGCGCGATCTCTATATTACTAGTTCGTTTGACATTGCCGATATTCACTCGTTATTATTTGCGGATACTTGATTAATATTGCAATATTTAACAAAATTGCCATTTCTTTCTTACGTTTGATATCGGATTCTAGAAACGCATCGTTACAAATACATGTACTCGTTATCTTGAATAATATCATGTCAACATTAACACCCGTGAAATATTATACAATTATGGACTTTTCAGCTGTTATACATGATGTGATATGCACCAAAAAATCATTATCGCCTCGGTCAATGATGATTTTGTTTGGTACATATCAACATCATGTATAACAGCTAAAAAGCCCATAACTGTTTTATTATATAACCCTCAATTTATCATATTGTTTTGATATTGATCAACTTAAAAGAAAACAGAGGACCACCCAAGGAACATTTCTGTACAGTTTGAGTTGTATTGACCATTTTTCATTTTGACAGTTATTGTCGTTTAGAAACACAGGAAATGATCAATGGAAGTCAAACGCTTGATTGCATTTAATCATGATCATCTGAACGAGCTTCGGAAGTTTCCGAGGTCATTCGGAACGCGCCTCGGAAAATTCCGTAGCGTACGGATAAAGGCGAAGGGTATTAATAGGCGGCTCATGGGATTCCCCGGTCTTCCCCTGATACTATTTATAAAACTGGTGCATATCAGAAAAAAAAGGTGCATATCGCAAGATATTTTTCTAAAAAGTTACTTTTTAGCCAATGAAAAAGCGTCTATTTATAGGTTATATAATAAAAATTCATCTCGACATAACTATATTTACCAGTAAAAATGAATATGTGAGTCTTTCTTCAAATCAAAAATGAAAATGCATCCAAGCCAATGAGCTCAACACTGAGACATATCGATCTTTCGCGGTCACATTATATCTCGCCTTTTGATTTTTTATTTTTTTATTTTTGAACCCGTTCAAAATAAAATTATATGAGCCGTTCCACGAGAAAACCAACATTATAGACTCGGCGTAATGTATCGACCTAGGCTAATCCGGGTCAGCACTTTCCGTTTCAGGGGGATATAGGTATAGAGTAATGATTCCGGAAACAGAAAATCCTCAGGAAGCGAACATTGTTCTCCCGGATCCGCCTGCACGGCATACTTAGAGCGATCCGGCTCAATACTTTACGCTGTGTCCACAATGTTGGTTTTCTCGAGGAACGGTTCATATTAGGAACAGTTGATATATTTTGACCTGAATTGAATTGCATGATTATATTAGGGTACCCATTATATACCAATTGTCTGATACTTATCCGTGAACTTGCCCCAATAAAGTTTGTGTTAATTAACTTGCAACAGAATAGTATTGGTTTGATTTATTGAAAACGTACAGAACCATTATAAACTGATAAGTTGATTCATTCATGTCTGTTAGATTTTATTTTAAATTTTTCTACCGAATTTCAATTCGGACGTCCAGCCATCTTTGATGTCTACGGCTTTATATGAGCCGTCACGCGAGAAAACCAACATTGTGGACTCTGCGTAAAGTATTGACCCGGATCAGTCTAAGCATGCCGCATAGGCTTACCCGGATAGACACTTTCCGCCTCCTGTGGATTTTCTGTTTCAGGAATCATTACTCCGTGCCTCTATCCCCCTGAGACGGAATGAGTCGGCCCGGATCAGCCTGCGCGGACTGCGCAGGCTGATGTGGGTCGATACATTACGCAGAGGTAATAATGTTGGTTTTCTCGCGGGACGGCTTATATCACGTGGCTCATGTATTAGATCACTCCCATGGGAAAGGGTACAAGTTGACTTTTTGTGAACTATGGAGTTCTAGATTAACCTATACATCTGTCAAGTCTGATCAAGATTTACACTGTTATCAAATTACTAACACAGGCTAGATAGAACCTTCGCCGAGAACCGGTAGCTCAGTCGGAAGCGACGCAGGTTGTCAATCCAGGGGTTGTTAGTTCGAATCCCAGCTCGGCCAACATTCTTTCATATGTTTGACAAAAGTCACTGCGACATGCATGGGCTAACAATGGGTTAACATTTTATGTGGAGAAGCAGCCAGTTGCTTGGGAATTATGTTGTGTGGATTACTGGTATGAGGAAGCCAGGAAAAGCATGAGTAGGACAAATTGTTGAAAACGGCGTTAAACCCCAATCAGTCAAACCATTGATAGAAGCTTTGGTCAATTTGTGTAGTTTCTGATAAGTCTAAAAATATGTACGTGCTGATCTTAACCTACACATTTTCATAAATGGCAACATGTATCTATAAGCATGGACGGGCCAATATAGACAAAGATCATCATACTTTGATAACTGGTTTTTCGCAACTCTATTCGTACATTTATCTGAACCTTTCGCTGCCAAAGGTAATTAACGGTTTTTGCAAACAATCCAGCTTCGGATGAGACAGCTCGTAACGAGCTGTTTCTCCTGAAATCTGCATTGTTTGCCAATAAGATATTCAATTTTAAAAACTTTCCTGTTCCTGATGATGTGGTTCAATTTTTCAACGACTTTGTGAAATTCTGCAGCGAAAGAGTTAGATGGGTTACGCGTGTCTTCATTCATACGAGGTTAATTCGCAGCGTAGATATCAAAATGGCTGGGCCTTCGAAATGTAATTCGATACAGATAAAAAAAAAGTTAACGCAATCATATCTGACAGAACGAATAAATCAACAGATCAGATAACTAATAACAATGATAACATGACTCCGACATATTCCAAATGGCCGTTTAACTCTTTCAGCGCCGAATTGTTTAAAGTAGACTCTTCCATGTTCAAACTCGGACGACTCTATTCTCATGTTATAGGATTTTTGGAATATTTTTTATAACTCTCAGGCAAACAATGCAGATTTAAGGTGAGACAGCTCGTTACGAGCTGACTCACCTGAATCTGTTTTGTTTGCAAAAAGCTCAATATTGCCTTTGGCGCTGAAAGAGTTAATGCCCCCAGTCACAGTGTCACGTTGTGGCCTCGCCGTTGTTCCCCGTTTCTGACACCCACGATTTAGCAAATTTCAGCGGGGTGCCACGTAGTTTTTGCTACGTGTCTGCTTCGTTATACTACGCTGTACCACGTTCTCGCCAATTTATAGTCAGTTGTGGGGGAACGAGAGCGAATTTTGAACATGTCCACAAACTAAAATTTCCACTTCACGTTTTGTCACGTTTGATCACGTTTAAGCCACGTTGTGTTACGTTTGCACACGTTGTAGCCACGTTTCCCAACGTAGCTAAACGTGGAGGCCAAAACGTGTCACTACGACTGGGGCAATAGGACGTACCTAAATAATATACTACCAAACTTAAAAGTATTCCTAAAATGCAATAAACAAAGACACACACTAAAGTCAAACTAAGACTAACCGCGATATAAGAAAGCCTAACCTGGGGAGGACACTGAGACCAGCGAAGATCCAGATCGGCCTGCATATCAAACAAACCTAAGTGGAAGACAGTGGTACAGAGTACTGGTTAAGTCTCCAGGAAGCAGAACTCGAGCGTGATTAATATATGCTGAAAGCTTGTTTCGCAATCCATGTAAAATAAAGAAGTTTAAACCAATATAAACCTAAGTAGAAAAGCTACATGTAAAACTAAAATATGTCTTTATGATTATTCAATCTGATCAAGATTGAAATATTACCAAAACCTTTGAAGGTCGGTTTTCGCATGGCGTGACTCAAATGAAAAAGGGAAAACATTTAAAAAAAAGAAAAAAAAAAGAAAAAGCTGAAGCACATCTATTTCGAACCATTGGGATAATATCTGTTGTGTAATAGAGAGTGCTGTTACGTTTGATGCATTGCCCGTATTAAATCAAATTGAAGCGACGGTATGACGCCGCGCATCCTTCATCTGGCTCACAGCGGCTTCGGTCTTGTCATTTCATAACAGCGTATACCATATTCAACCTGCAATGTGGCACATGTACGCAGTAACACAAATATTAGTTTACTTAATTAACTATAATACACGAGCTCATGCGATAATATAAATACGTTTTGATATAACAAGGTGCGTTTCAAAGAGTTTGATGATATAAAAAATTCAAATCGATTCAATTTATGTATCTTGTAAAGGGTGAGACGGTCGTTGTATATATCTAAAAAGTTGGTAGACTATAATTCGGGGAAAACATTTATCTTCTTCTAGTGATAGTCCATATAAGGCATTAATTCCCAAAGATCAGATATACACGATGAACTGTTTTAAACTGTGTAATTTAGTTTTTTTACTTTCATAGGCGGCCGTTTGAAATTGGGCTCAAATGCGGCAGTTGTTAGGAGAGTTTTCCCAGGGCGTTTAACCTGGTGTTAACCCCATCACTGCCGAATTTCACAAAGTCGACTCTTCCATGTTGAAAATTTGGACCACTCCATTTTAAGTCCAACAGGAAATGTTGTAATATTTAATGTCTAAGTGGCAAAACAATGCAAATTTGTATTACGAGCTGTCTCATATGGATCTGCATTGTTAGCAAAAGACTTTAATTGCCTGTAACAGCAAAAGAGTTAGTTAACGATCGATCCATACCAAAGTCCATGGACAGTATGGAAATATGAGTAACAAAGCGGCGTTGACCTAAACAATATGTCAAGCCTTGCCCCGAATACGAGGTAATACAATGGACTTACTCGAACATGTGATACTTTGAATGTACCGTTTAACTCGAACCATGTTTCTTAAAAGCAGTCCATTGTCTCGATTTGTTTTATCATAATAAACATTCAAGTATATATGAATAAAGAAGCTGAAATTACATAAATATATTTAGCATGCCTCGAGGGATCCCATTGAACAATTCGATGACTCGAAGGTATTATAGCTCATATTCGATTTCGAGTTATTGCGTGTCCAGTGTGCAGTGTGCATTGACAATTTAAAATGCAACTTTCAAACAATTTGGAAAATGTAAGAATATTGTTTATAAATTTCGTCTACCATATTCCATCAATTTTTTGTTTGTTCCATATATAACATTCTAAACGTTTGGGCAACAATAATGTAGTAGTAGAACTTGTTACCAACCCAACAAACGTCACGATATAGATACAAGTAGTTGATGGCGGCTTAAACACGAACAAAACTCGAAATATAATCTGTAGAAAGTCTCAAAGAGTGCAACTATCGATCAAGAGTGTGTTCTGATATACCATGTTCAGGGGCGTAGCTCCCTTTAGGAACTATAGGCACGTGCCTACATTTTTTTCTTCTCAAAATGCCCCAACATGCAGCTGCGGCGATAGACATCTGCGTAATGTATCGACCAGATCAGCTTGGGCTGTCCGCGCAGACTGATCCGGCCGACACATTCCGTCTTACGAGGATTGATGTATAGAGAAGTGATTCCTGAAACAGAAAATCCACAGGAGGCGAAAAGTGTCTATCCGGGTAGGCCTGTGTGACATGCTTAGGCTGATCCGGGTCGATACTTAACGCAGAGTCCACAATGTTGAATTTCTCATGAGACGGCTTACACATTGATTATTGCAAAGCTACGCCCCTGATGTTTAACTTTCATTTGATCTCTGCCAGAAATGCTTTTAAACGTACAACGTTCTATTCATTGGAATTCCAAAACAGAGACTCGCATCACTCACAGTTGAATTTAGATTTTGATTGTAAAATAAAATCTCCCCCCTAAAAACCAAGAGATCCGTTCCAAGATACGGTTATGTCTTTAACCTTTTCACTGAGTGTCTTGAGACTTTTGTCTCGTTCCCCTACATGACATTCGAAATTAAAAGAGTCAACATGGATAAATTGTTATTAATTATTATGTTTAAGAAATAGAATGTTAAACAGTTGCGAAATTATCTCCATCAGGTATACACGAAGATACAATTAAAGATATATAAACGATAAAAGATTTCCATGGATCAAAGTCTATAACAGTTTAATCTGAACTCAGAATTTGTGCTCAAGTATCTGATTAGACTTCATTGAAATTCGTATTTGCTTCCCACTAGGTATAATGCCCACGTCTGTTTCTTTAGGTTACAATACACCAACACAAATCCTTCTTTGTTTCCATGTAAATCGACCAGTTTCAGTCCTCAATTGTCACACTTTCTAAGGGTTTCTCATATAAAACACCATATATCATTAAAAAGAGTTACCTTATAGCTTTAAAACAATCCAAAGAAAATGTCGGGTCATGCATTATGCAAGAAAGAACTCACCAGGCGAAATTGGTAACCGTCATTTTGGACCAAATCGGGCCCAGACAAAACCGGTGTTTAGCATTCTCTACTTTCACTTTCAAATAAGGTCAAAATACTAAAAGTGATCAAATCAATCATTTCCAGTGCATCCTATTCACATTCACAATGCATTTAAACTCAAAGTCATATATTCAATACATTCTGGTGATGGTATACATTCATTTCTACGCAAACAATTTTTTTTTATGGACTATAGTACTGTAGATCAGCAAGTCAGCGGATGTATTTAGCGTAATTTGACCTTAATAATATGGGTCAGAAGTAAATTCGTTCTCTAAATTGACCAATCAGAAGTCTTATTTGGAGCATGGAGTTTATTTCTGAGCACTGAGAACGTTTTCAGAGTTTTATAATTTCGCACCCTGGAGATACCTGTCCCTACTATTGCATTATCGTGTCAGACATGCATACACCAATTATTCCGGCTACCTTTGGACATGGGGAAGCAAACACACGGCTACATAGAAGGGCTACCTTTTAAACTCAGAAAGTAACATGCCACATTATTGATCCAGAGCATCACATTGTACTGTTCCGCTGAAGAATTTACGAAAAACAGTTGTATATTTAATAGTTTAATCTTAATTCAATAGCAATTAATAAAAGCGGGTGACCAATCTAGTCATTTCATGTTATCTTTTTAATCAGTAATACAATATGTTTTCTCATTTACTTAATTGTACATGTTTACAAGTAAATATATGTGTTCATACAGTCATATAGTACATGTATATATTAACTGATCTCGAAAGCTACCAAAGAAATATGGATAACTAGTTTAAAACTACTTATTTTACATCGATTATCAACTTTGTATAATTACCACTCACGATACTTGTTTTATGAAAACGTTAGCACGGGCGTTTTCTGCGTGTGCTTATTATACTGAGCGCTCGCCAATCACTCGTTAAATGCTATTATTTAAATGACGTACTAGGCTGACATAGGCCCGAGTGACCGGTGTGTTATGAACGTAAATCCTGAAGTCGGCGCAACATTGTCATTAGGTACGTTGTCACGAAGTTATTGAATCGCGTTAATTCCAGACGTTATATTCTCTACAGTATCAAACGCTCGTTTAGAAATGATGCCTGCATATAAGTAAGTAAGTAAGTAAATCATTTATTTCAGTGACATGTGCACAAATGAATTCAATACATATATACAAAAACCTATAAATAAATACACCCGGCCCGACGGAGTATATTACGCCATCTCAGATTGACCTTAGCTTCAGCCAATCAAAGCTTTGCTTACAAAATCGGTATATTTCAGCAGGGGAGATAACCTCTATATATAAACGAGATTTAACTGAATAATGAAACTAAGCCTTGGCTGTATCTTGCAATTCATTTGATAGAATAACGAGTACCTGAAACATTGTCATCAGGTACGTTGTCACGAAGTTATTAAATCCCATTAATAACAGACGTTATATTCTCTACAGTATCAAACGCTCGTTTAGAAATGATGCCTGCATATAAGTAAGTAAGTAAGTAAATCATTTATTTCAGTGACATGTGTACAAATGAATTCAATACATATATACAAAAAACATATAAATAAATACACCCGGCCCGACGGAGTATATTATGCCATCTCAGATTGACCTTAGCGTCAGCCAATCATAGCTTCGCTTACAAAATCGGTATATTTCAGCAGGGGAGATAACCTCTCTATATAAACGAGATTAATAACTGAATAATGAAACTAAGCGCTGGCTGTATCTTGCAATTTCATTTGACAGAATAACGAGTACCTGCTGATGAATATTTAGATTTATAGGGTCAATTTGTGATGACGAATTATCGGGTTTCGTCAAATCCAATATACGCACAGCAAAGTACATGTATTTAATCTCCACTATTACCGACAATACAAATGAGCCGCCCCGGGAGAAAACCAACATTATGGCATCTGCGTAATGTAACGACCCAGATCAGCCTGCGCAGTCCGCGCAGACTGACCCGGGCCGACACATTCCGTCTATGGGGAATAGATGTATAGAGTAATGAGTCCTGAAACAGAAAATCCACAGGAGGCGAACAGTATATGTCTGGGTTAGCCTGTGCGGCATGCTTAGGCTGATCAGGGTCGATACTTTACGCAGAGTCCAAAATGTTGGTTTTCTCGCGGGACGGCTAAAACATGCGAATTGAAATTGATCGCCATCTCTCTCAACCCTCTTTAAAAAGTCTTAAGGCTCACATGGGTAAATGCTGTTTAAGTATATTTCCCACTATGAAAGAACCATTTCAAACTTCATATTTAAAAGCCTTAAAAGACAGCTTTTATATGCAAGTCCCGAGTGCAAATTCTTGAATACGCATTAGGTCTGATGCAATATGCGGACAGTTTGAGGTCTTTCCAGTTATGTTGAAAGCCACAGTGCATTCATAGACGTTACTGTCCACCTTAATATACCAGTAGTGTAAACATGAACGGCGTTCTGCGAAAACAAACCGTTAAATATATATGCGACCAGTGTCGATCCAGATAAGTCAACCGATCCGCATAGTTTGATCTGGCTTTGCCACCTTCTTCAATAAGTCACGACAGGTTGCAAGAAAATTATGTTAACCCTTTCCCATCTATAGACTTTTGAAAACATCGTGTCAAAAGGAGACATTGCTCAAAACGAGCAATGTCTCCTTTAGCCACAATGTTTTTTGTTTTTTTCAGTAATTAAACCTACACTTAAAGAGATTTTCCATATTTTTGAGTAGACGTTTTCAAAGTCGTCTGCTGCAGATTTGCTGTATGTGGGAAAGGGAATATTCATTATAACAGTCAGCATGGTTTCGCAGGCAGGTCTGTTTTCCAATCCTGTAATACTTACGGTAATGTTGTTCTTCACAAGGCAACACTCATACATTATATGAGGCCGTCAATGGGTAGAGGTACAACTTGGCTTTTGGGAAAAGTGCGAACCCAGATATCCACTGTGCACATAGTATTTACATAACATTTTAAGAAGCTTCTTGCAATGTGTGTATAAAATAGCATTTTGAAAAAACGGACAAGTAAGTCAAAATCATATTTCTCCACCCCTGCATGATGTATTATAACAAGAAAGGTCATATATCGAGGGCTTGGCGTGAAACGGTTGTAACTAAACCAATGTTGATCACCTCGCCATAAAGTCTTTAAAAGCGTTAAATCATTTTACTTGGTAAACAATGGAAATTTAGGTGCCATTGCTCGTTCTGAGCAATGGCACCTAAATTTGCATTGTTTACAAAGGGGTCAAAATTGCCCCTAAACCAGGGTTTTCAAAATAAGTTTTTAGTTACAACCCTTTCACACCAAGCCCTCGATATGTACAGGTTGATTCGAAGCTACAGTGTTCAGAAATACCAACTTCTACATGTGTCAATGCACTGATTGATGTGTAAACTACTTGTAAGAAATCAGAAGCGTACCATCATTGTTTGTGTGTATATATACAACGTTATGCGATGCCACAAGTGAGGTTTAATAAGACCCTTTGTCGACTGACGCGGCGCAGATTTTCTTTTCCCGTAAATTCACGGAATTGCAATACCCTCAAAGCGCCATCACAGTCAAGTAACATAAACTCAATTCGACGTAATAAAAACAAGGAACAATCACAATATTCCATCTTCTAAATGCGTTTTCCACGGATCAAAGTCAACAAGACGCTTCTATCTGAATTGTAATGATATAATCTGTATCACGAGAAAAGCCTGTATATATACGTGTTTATACGAGACACGCTTGGCATGTTGGGGTATTGTTGCATCTTCGTACCATGAACTTGCATACACACAGTCTCACCAGAACCTTCATTGTCAATTGTTAGGTTATGAGCATCTTTTGTCGAACGTTGATTGAGTAATTAATTGATTGGGGTTTAACGCCGTTTTTAACAATTTCTCAATCATATAACGGCGGCCAGTTCACCTACTCATATGTTTCCTGGTTTTCGCACACCAGTACTCCACACAACAATCTACCCAAGCATCTAGCTGCTTTTCAACATAGACTTAGCCCATTGGTGGAAGACGAAAACGCATGTAGCAATGACTTTTGTCAAACGTCGGAAAGAAAGTTGGCCGAGCCGGGATTCGAACTCACAACCCCTTGATTGACAAACCGCGTTCTGTCGAAAGAGTATGTCGTCCAACATGTTTGACGTCAATGTTGATTGTTTGGTGTTTAACGCCACTATCAACATGTTTTAAGTTATATTGTGGCTATACATCCTCGGTACCCAGGCTATTCATAAACTATATGATTACCCTGGGCAAATTGGCCGTACACATCTCGTACTCATGAAATACTTATGAGGTGTAATGCAGCCGCCCGATTGGCCGCATGACACAAACCTGGTGCGATACAAAAATTACCTTGTAGATACGGAGGAAATCGTGGTGCATGATTTATGAAGATTGGCTAGCCAATTTGCCCATCATATATAATTTATGAATAGCCTGGGTACCGAGGGTGATAGTATAGTATTACTGGTCCATTTATCCAGACACCAGCCAGTCAATCGTTATGCTAACACCGTAGCCCAGAGCGCCAAGGAGGGCATCTATTGGCGTCAATGCATAGTTTAGTAAAGACAAACCTTAAGATCAGACACGTCCGTTACCGCCACATACGCGGCTTAACCCTTTCCCTCATATAGACGCTTTCTGACGCCTCTGCAGCAGACGGCTTTTTGAAAACATAGTGACAAAAGGAGAAATTGCTCAAAACGAGCAATTTCTCCTTTTGCCACAATGTTTTCCCCTTTTAGTCATAGGTTATCCATTCAATTATAGAGATATTTCATGTTTTGACAAAATATGTTCGAAGTCGTCTGCTGCAGAATTGTCGTATGAGGGAAAGAGTTAAACAATTTTAAACATCAGCCTACTGTCTCGATCCGAGTTATATCCGTTTCATGGTATTTGTTCAATAGGTCAATGGGATGTTAGTAGAAAGCAGATACTGATACGATTAATGTATTGATGATTGATTGGCGTTTAACACCGGTTTTCAACATGTTGTCAGTCATATCACGGCGTCCAGTTCACCTACGCATGTGTTTTCATGGCTCATTCAAGCAACTGAGACGAAAGGCACAATCGAGATTTACGAAGACTATGCTGTCTGGAAATGCATTGAGATAGCAATTGTCGTGTTGCTACCCATAGTAGTTCTAAGAAATGTTTAGACGGCGGCCAGTTCACCTACGCATGTGTTTTCACGGCTCGTTCAAGCAACTGAGACGAAAGGCACAATCGAGATTTACGAAGACTATGCTGTCTGGAAATGCATTCAGATAGTACTTAATTGTCGTGTTGCTACCCAAAGTAGTTCTTAGAAATGTTTAGACGGCGGCCAGTTCAACTACGCATGTGTTTTCATGGCTCATTCAAGCAATTGAGACGAAAGGCACAATCGAGATTTACGAAGACTATGCTGTCTGGGAATGCATTGAGATAGTAATTGTCGTATTGCGAACCATAGTCGTTCTTAGAGTTGTTCGGACGTTTTCTTAAAATAACATGTCTAAACTTGTAACCGCATATGGCATTGGGATATTAATGACATTGCGTTGCACTTAACATCAGACCGTGGTATTTTTGAATTTTTCTTGCTTCCTATACAGTATTTCAGTAGTTCACCTATCAAAGATTATCCTGGCTTTCTCACACCGGTGCGAAAGACAAAATCATTTCCAGATAACAGACTGCCTTACAAGAGAGTCGGAGTGCGACATCAGCTCTTATAGAAATAATCTGGTTACAAAAAAAAGACACTGGAGTCGAACTGCGGGGTGTGATCAACAATACTATTTCCATCCAGGTTCAGTTTAAACGTCTCCTTGATGTTACCGTTGGACTATTTATTTCCAAACATATTGGAAAAAGAAGTAATTGTTAGGTTGTTTTTATCTGATAATTTGCCATGTGAAACGGTCGTATTTATCCAACCGTAGATGAACAATACACATAGATGAATCCAGAGGTCGTAATCGGAAGATACCGGGAATTTTATATTTGTGTTTAAACTGCTTTACGCCGCATTCAACATTTAATCAGTTATGTTACGTCGTTTCTTGGCTAAGTCACCAGTACTACTGGTTCATTTATCCTGACACCAGCGAGTCAGTCGTAATGCTAACCCAACAACCAAGGAGCGCTAAGAAAGGGAAAGCTATTAATACCATTTCTAAAGTATTTTGAATATACAAGGATTCTGGTAGGACTAGATAGAGCTAATGTCAAAGGCTTTAATTAGCCCTGCTCCGTCACGTGGACTGATCTGGATATAAGCCGCAACGTGTTGAATATGTGTCACCCTTTGACGTGGATAGAATATTCTCAGAACAGATAGCTTCCGGTTTCATCAGAATGAGAAAGAAGAAAAGTGTTTGGACAATTTCGCGGTTGTTTATTGACAGCTTTCATTTCAATTAGTCGGAATAAACACCGTAATTTAAATCATCCAGACCCAATGACGCTTTGTGCGATTCAAGGAAGCAATACCAAGCCGGGTTTCTTGAAACGTGAAATGTTTAAATTAAGGTATTGACGCAATGTGTTTTTCGAACAATAATATACCGGTGGGGAAAATCGAATTTGATTTGATGTTAGTTCACTGTATATGCTTTTAAATCAAGTAAACGAGACCACAAACGTTTAACGATAACCGCCTGTCCTTGATTGATTATACAAAAGCTATATGTCGACGTCTTATCAGTTATACAATGGACCATAACGTTGCAGAGAATAAGTACCATATTTCATCGAAGAACAGGGGCGTAGCTTTGCAATAATCAATGTGTCGGCCGTCTCGTGAGAAAAATCAACATTGTGAACTCTGCGTAAAGTATCGACCCGGATTAGCCTAAAGCATGCCGCACAGGCCTACCCGGATAGACACTTTTCGCCTCCTGTGGATTTTCTGTTTCAGGAATCACTACTCTATACATCAATCCCCCTAAGACGGAATGTGTCGGCCGGATCAGTTTGCGTGGACAGCGCAGGCTGATCTGGTCGATACATTACGCAAATGTCTATCGCCGCAGCTGCATTGTGGGGCATTTTGAGAAAAAATGTGTAGGCACGTGCCTACAGTGCGTAAAGGGAGCTACGCCCCTGAAGAAGATTGTTCTGTTGAAAAAGGTTTCTAATGACATTTCATTCAATTTATCCATTTCCCAAAAATCATTTACTAGGATGCGTCTGCTTCGAAAAGCAACTGACGAAAACAAATCCTAACAATTTGAAATACGTTTTTGAAATCACCTTATATACTGTTACATAAAGCATTTTCAGAACATATAGGTTTTAATGTGTATCGCATCATTAAACCCTTATAACATTTATTTTATACACGTTAAGTCTAGAACATGCCGAGGGCTTGGAGTGAAAAGGTTGTACCTAAAATTGGTATTTTTTTTACCAAGGTTAATCCCCTCGCCATATACTCTTTATAAGCGTTAAATCATTTTTCTTAGTAAACAATGGAAATTTAGGTGCCATTGCTCAGCAATGGCAATGGCACCTAAATTTACATTGTTTACAAAGGGTTCAAAATTGCCCCCTACATCAGCGTTTCACGCCAAGCCCTCGATGCATTGAAGCTTTATTACCTAAACACTGTCAATGCTGAATTCTTTTAAATGGACTTGAAAGATAGTCTGGCTCTATACAAGTGATATAAGTTCCAGCAGTCAGAATGTTAACATAACGACAATAAAATGAACTTATCTCACTATTGTTGAGTCTTACGTTGTATGTTTCTCCTCAATTCGAATAAAAAACATCATGTATAGTAACGTACGTATATGTACATACATGTATATATACACTCGACCAATCAATGACTTATTTTCACCATTGAGGTGTCCTGCAATAAACATATTATTTGCACAACTATAACTACTTGTACATTTTAGTAGATTGGCAGGAATTAACTAAATTCTGATGAACGGCGACCACCAAAGAGTGTCCACCAGCGAAGATCTAGATTGACATGTGTACATATACCTCGGCGATGTCTGTACATAAGCGTCCTTGGTTGTCATCTTATTGTTCATGCGTCTCGAACGGCTGCAGAACGTTTAAAATCCCAGCATCGTCAATACAAGTGTGCAATTATTCGTGATTGGCATTAATTTATATTTTAATTCCTGCACATTTTCCGTTGCAAAAAATAAATGCGGATAGTCAAGCGCAAATACAACCACGGCGGATACAAATTACATTTATATGGTACCAAATATGGAAATATGATGTGACGTCATTAAAATATTATTTGACGTCGTTGATTTAACGTCATTCAATGTGCGGTAGTGAGACGTTATTCACATGCCAGACATATTCGATATTCAATGTTTAAATTGTGTAATTTTAGTATCGAAATTTAAAGGGATTTGTATTTTTCTTTAGTCTGTTTTAAAATTTATACAAGGTGTGTAATAAGAGGAAAGGTACGTTCAATCTCGCGAGAAATATATTTTCTCACGCTCCTCGTAGTATAATACAAACCGACGTATCGCTCCTGCAACATACTTCTCAAATATGTTATATACCTGCACATTTTCCGGCGTATATACATGCGGATTGTCAAGTGCAGATACAACACCACGGATTAAAATTCCGTTTTTGTACTAAGGTCAAATACGGTACCACGTATGATCATGGGACGTCACTGAAATATGATGTGACGTCATTGAGTTCAAGTCATTATAACAAATGCGTTAGTGTGACGATATTCACATGTCATTCATTAATGATATTTTATTTGTAAATTACGTTATTTCTTTATTTAGAATATAGAAATGTGTATTCTTCTTTATTCTGTCTTAAAAGTTATACATAAGTTATATATAACAAAAGGAAAATTATGTTGCAGTAGCGATAAATACTTAGGGCGTGGACAATTTGACATCTCTCTCGAACTTCGGTCTCGGTACAATACTGAAACCTGTATATCGCTACCGCAGCATATTATTCGCTATTTATAAATAACGAAGGTCAGTGTTGGTGTGACGTGGTGTTGTAAAAACGTTGGCGGACTATTGACGTTTGGTGCCGATCAATGCAATTTTAATATGACGAGACAAACTGAGCGTCGATTGTAATTATAGATACGACGTATCAACTCGATATTTGTATGACCTTTAATGTAAAATGTTGTATTTGTGCTGTACCGATAAACATGCAATATCTTAATGAAAATATTTCACAATCTAGCGAAAGTGTCATTCTAAAACGGATGGTTATCTGTTGAAAATGATTGCACTGCAATTGATGCAGGCTTGAATTGCAAATACTGCACGTTTAAACAGTCATAGCTGACGTATTTGTAATGAATGTATTAGTAACCAAGTGGAATCGGAATATCATTTTGTTAACAGTTATTCTTCTCTACGAACTATTTTGTTTGCTAAATTATCATGGCCGTATGTACAACTTTTTGTCAATATGATGTCTTCTAATCAGAACAAAATGATATTTAAATAGGGCCACATATTTTCGAGATGCATTTAATCTTCGTAGCGAACAAATACAGAATGCTATTACAAACATGATATACTGCCTGTTAACATTATACCAAATGAATTGTCAATCTTATCAAAATGTTTGTACGTATATATTGTCTGCATGGTTTGTATGTTTTCTTTTTTCTTTCGCCATATTTGTTCACTGTTACAATTTGTAATGGCCAAAGGCGAGTACATGCTGGTTTTGTCGAATAAATTGAATTGAATCGTATTTGCTATTATCGATCGGATACAAGAGTACGAACGCTGCCCCGTTGCATAAGGTTGCATTTCTGTCAATTGTTTGTGTATTAATTGAAATTCTTCAGTAGCATAAATCACTCTTGTTCCATTAAGTTTGTGGGAAAACAAGGCCAAATTTAAAGACTCGACACATATTAATACATTGCATTGGTTCATAATTGGAAAACAGGATACTATTTCTCGACTGAGAACACATTTGATTTGTTCGTATTATCCGAAAAAAGAAAGTACTACTTAATCTTCCAGATAAAGTGATCGCTCGAATAAGGTTCTCAATATATGAGAAAATATGCACTTAAATTGTGAAGTTAATGTACATTAATATGTAATAAATCGTTCAAATTGGAGTGGATAGGGAACGCTATTTTTTATCATGCATTGCCTGTGTCATATGAGTCTACCTATGCAAACAGTTACAAACTTGCCTTCGAAAAGTATAGATCAAAACCAGACTGTATATCCTCGCAGTCTGATCTAGATCATACACTTTTCGAAAATGACAAATGTTATTTCGATTAAAATTCAACAGATGCACAGTCTGATCTTGACCTTAACTATACACTAACGCAAACGTATATCTCATAGAGCCGGTCAATGTAGAGGACAGTGTAGATCAAGATCAGCCTGTGCATCCTTATAGTCTGATTAAGATATTAGCTGTTGACATATTACTTTTGGAAAGGCCTTTTGAAGTTATTCAACGCGTGTAGATTTTGATATAAATGAAACAATTGCGCATGCTGACCTTGACCTTGACCTATAATATTCACTAACGTGGACTCCCATCCACGCGAACAGGCACCTCTACTAGATCAGCCTGTCTATCCGCGTTTTCTGTTTATGTTGCTAGCTGTTCACATATCACTTTTGGAAAGCCTTTACGAAGTTATGTATATTTTGATAGAACTGAACTGATGCGAAGACTGACCATGGCCTATAGTATACAGTTACACAGAAGACTAGATAAGAGGGAGGGAACAGCTCTTTTCCCTACACTATTTCTCTTATTACTGAACCAAATCCTATGTTTTGTGTACTCAAAAGAATCGCCTCACTGAGACGATTCTTTTGAGTACCCACAACATAGGGTTTGAATGTCAAATCAGGATTTTAGATCATGAAAAATGTCCCTTATCTAGAACTACCGGTATCATTTATCATGGCATTGATGCATCAGTCGTAACGATATTCCTGCAACCATAAACGGTAGGAAGCGAAGCTATTACAACCGCTTTTCGAACTCTACGGAATGACTCGACAAGAACTCTACGGTATGAGCCAACACGGGGATCCCAATTCGATCTCTACGGTATGAGCCAACAAGGGGATCCCAATTCGATCCCTTCGGTATGAGCCAACAAGGGGATCCCAATTCGATCTCTACGGTATGAGCCAACAAGGGGATCCCAATTCGATCCCTTCGGTATGAGCCAACAAGGGGATCCCAATTCGATCTCTACGGTATGAGCCAACAAGGGGATCCCAATTCGATCCCTTCGGTATGAGCCAACAAGGGGATCCCAATTCGATCTCTACGGTATGAGCCAACAAGGGGATCCCAATTCGATCTCTACGGTATGAGCCAACAAGGGGATCCCAATTCGATCTCTACGGTATGAGCCAACAAGGGGATCCCAATTCGATCTCTAGGGTATGAGCCGACAAGGAGGATCCAAAGGCGATCTCTACGGTTTGAGCCTACAAGGGGGATCCAAAGGCGATCTCTACGGTTTGAGCCGACAAGGAGGATCCAAAGGCGATCTCTACGGTTTGAGCCGACAAGGAGGATCCAAAGGCGATCTATACGGTTTGAGCCGACAAGGGGGATCCAAAGGCGATCTCTACGGTTTGAGCCAACAAGGGGATCCCAATTCGATCTCTACGGTATGAGCCAACAAGGGGATCCCAATTCGATCTCTACGGTATGAGCCAACAAGGGGATCCCAATTCGATCTCTACGGTATGAGCCAACAAGGGGATCCCAATTCGATCTCTACGGTATGAGCCAACAAGGGGATCCCAATTCGATCTCTAGGGTATGAGCCGACAAGGAGGATCCAAAGGCGATCTCTACGGTTTGAGCCTACAAGGGGGATCCAAAGGCGATCTCTACGGTTTGAGCCGACAAGGAGGATCCAAAGGCGATCTCTACGGTTTGAGCCTACAAGGGGGATCCAAAGGCGATCTCTACGGTTTGAGCCTACAAGGGGGATCCAAAGGCGATCTCTACGGTTTGAGCCGACAAGGAGGATCCAAAGGCGATCTCTACGGTTTGAGCCTACAAGGGGGATCCAAAGGCGATCTCTACGGTTTGAGCCGACAAGGAGGATCCAAAGGCGATCTCTACGGTTTGAGCCTACAAGGGGGATCCAAAGGCGATCTCTACGGTTTGAGCCTACAAGGGGGATCCAAAGGCGATCTCTACGGTTTGAGCCGACAAGGAGGATCCAAAGGCGATCTCTACGGTTTGAGCCGACAAGGAGGATCCAAAGGCGATCTATACGGTTTGAGCCGACAAGGGGGATCCAAAGGCGATATCTACGGTTTGAGCCGACAAGGGGGATCCAAAGGCGATCTCTAGGGTATGAGCCTACAAGGGGGATCCAAAGGCGATCTCTACGGTATGAGCCGACAAGGAGGATCCAAAGGCGATCTCTACGGTATGAGCCGACAAGGAGGATCCAAAGGCGATCTCTACGGTATGAGCCGACAAGGAGGATCCAAAGGCGATCTCTAGGGTATGAGCCTACAAGGGGGATCCAAAGGCGATCTCTACGGTATGAGCCTACAAGGGGGATCCAAAGGCGATCTCTACGGTATGAGCCGACAAGGAGGATCCAAAGGCGATCTCTACGGTATGAGCCGACAAGGGGGATCCAAAGGCGATCTCTACGGTTTGAGCCGACAAGGGGGATCCAAAGGCGATCTCTACGGTATGAGCCGACAAGGGGGATCCAAAGGCGATCTCTACGGTTTGAGCCGACAAGGAGGATCCAAAGGCGATCTCTACGGTATGAGCCTACAAGGGGGATCCAAAGGCGATCTCTATGGTATGAGCCGACAAGGGGGATCCAAAGGCGATCTCTACGGTATGAGCCGACGAGGGGGATCCAAAGGCGATCTCTACGGTTTGAGCCGACAAGGGGGATCCAAAGGCGATCTCTACGGTTTGAGCCGACAATAGGGGTTCCAAAGGCGACTTCTAAGGTATGACCCAACAAGGGGAATCCAAATATGGACGCTACTTTATGACCCGACAAGGGGAATTCCAAGGAGGACGCTCTAACCACTGTACCGCGGAGATAGTAAAAAAAACATTGGGAAAGTCCCCGAAGGAAGGTTTGTTATCGAAACTGATCATTATGTATGCCTTGCGATAGTAATTTCCACTGATTCATAACAGATTGTCGCGTGACAAGAGACAACAACTGAACAATTTCGCATACTACACAGTGTTTACATTAACCTTAAACCACATATAAACGCTTTCTGAATCCACTGCAGAAGAGAAATTTAAAAAAAACCATTGTGACAAAAGGAAAAATTGCTCAAAACGAGCAATTTCTCCTTTTGCCACACTGTTTTCAACTTTGTTCAGTGGGTAAATTTAACTTCATGTATAGAGGTTTTTTTTGTTTGAAATATTCCCTAGATTATTTCAAAGTCGTCTGCCGTAGATGTGTTGTATGTGGAAAATGGTTAGGGAAACTGTCGTGTCTAGATCATGTTTGAATCCTGATAATTATCTTTTCGTCTGCTTTATCAACGTTTTCAGGACAAAACTAAATTGGAAGA
The DNA here is from genome assembly GCA_031761405.1 of Serripes groenlandicus. Lineage (NCBI taxonomy): Eukaryota > Metazoa > Mollusca > Bivalvia > Cardiida > Cardiidae > Serripes > Serripes groenlandicus. The sequence goes on along the minus strand of JASEVX010000008.1, from coordinate 46,847,841 downwards.
CTGTTGAGAGCATGTTGCTGAAAAAGAAAAAATAATTTACGTTCAATTAGAATCTTCATTACCAACATAATATACCAAACTTTTCGTCTGCATTAGATGTGTTTATTTTCGTCTGCATCAGATATGTTTATTTTCGTCTGCATCAGATATGTTTATTTTCGTCTGCATCAGATGCGTTTATTTTCGTCTGCATCAGATGCGTTTATTTTCGTCTGCATCAGATACGTTTATTTTCGTCTGCATTAGATGTGTTTATTTTCGTCTGCATCAGATGTGTTTATTTTCGTCTGCATTAGATGTGTTTATTTTCGTCTGTATCAGATGTGTTTATTTTCATCTGCATCAGATGTGTTTATTTTCGTCTGCATCGGATGTGTTTATTTTCGTCTGCATTAGATGTGTTTATTTTCGTCTGCATCATATGGGTTTATTTTCGTCTGCATTAGATGTGTTTATTTTCGTCTGCATCAGATGTGTTTATTTTCGTCTGCATCAGATGTGTTTATTTTCCTCTGCATCGGATGTGTTTATTTTCGTCTGCATTAGATGTGTTTATTTTCGTCTGCATCAGATGCGTTTATTTTCGTCTGCATTAGATGTGTTTATTTTCGTCTGCATCATATGGGTTTATTTTCGTCTGCATTAGATGTGTTTGTTTTCGTCTGCATCAGATGTGTTTATTTTCGTCGGCATCAGATGTGTTTATTTTCGTTTGAATCAGATGTGTTTATTTTCGTCTGCATCAGATATGTTTATTTTCGTCTGCATCAGATGCGTTTATTTTCGTCTGCATTAGATGTGTTTGTTTTCGTCTGCATCAGATGTGTTTATTTTCGTCTGCATTAGATGTGTTTACTTTCGTCTGCATCATATGGGTTTATTTTCATCTGCATTAGATGTGTTTATTTTCGTCTGCATTAGATTTGTTTATTGTTCGTCTGCATTAGATGTGTTTATTTTCGTCTTCATTAGCCCTTTCGAACATATACATGTATTCTGACACCTCTGCGGCAAATGACTTTTGAAAACATCGTGTACAAATGAGAAAATGCTCATGATGAGAAATATCTGCTTTTGCCACAATGCTTTCAAGTGTATTTTAATGATCATACATTGAATAATAGTAAATAATTCAATATCTCCCCCCTGATGTTAACGAACTCGCCCGTTGCTAATGTGCTATAGGTTTGAAAGTGTTAAATCCACTGTTTACTACACACAGTATGTGGAGTAAGTCGGGTACAATATCACTGCACTTAGATATCCTCGGTGGCATAGTGGTAAAGCGTCAGCCTCTAATGCGGGGGACTGCGAGTTCGATCCTCGGCCTAGTCATAAAAAGTCCTTTAAAATTGGTAGTTGTTCCTCATTGTCTCTATTGATTTAGGATTTTACATTACGACTGACCCGCCGGTGTCCGCATAAAAGGAACCAAAGATGATGGTCGCTTACCCAGCAAACGCCATGATATAGCAGAACAATTGTTGAAACGGGCTTAAAACACCAAACAGTTCAACACTACGCTAACTAGTTGCTATTCGACGTCCATGTAAAAGTCGGATATAAAGTGTCGATACAAAAGATAAGCAGCCAGTCTTTAATAAAAACGAATCGTTAATGAACAAGCATGAATCAATTCATTGTTCCAGGAAACAAATCACGGAATCAATCGACAATATAAACGGTATTTATCTTTATACCGTATCTCAGAGTTGCTGGAAAAAAGTGACTGCATGGAAAACGGTTTTAAAAACACCTTGGTTTACGATCTAGTTAATGCTGCTTTGCATGTAGTTCATTAAGCGAACAAGTCGTGCAGTTAGTCACAATCAGTGGAAGCAATGCAAATATAAATTAGAAAATGAATTAAATACAAGTGATTGGTTTTGGAGTATCTAGAACATTAATCATAGAAATAGTCTTAAATAGTGACTATACCATAGCACACCCTTACCATGCTTTACACGGCTTAACTCTACATTTAATCATGGTATCATGCAATACTTAATCCATTCCCACAAGCAACAAATCTACAACAATCAACTTTGAAATAATGAAGGCAAAACTATGCAAATGTAAGAAATATTTAAAAGAAAATATAAATAGCAAATAGAATATGAAACTATTGACAAACGGACAAATTGCTCATCATGAAGACAATCTTTGGAAACAACATTTCGTTAAGTCATCTGCTGTAAAAGTTATAAAAGGCATCTATGAATTTAAAATGCTTAAAATTACATTCGTGAACAGTGAAGAACAAAATCGGCCCGCCAATTTCTGTAATTTAATCAGTGTATGCATTCATTCATGCTTTGATTTCGTTTACCCTCGACGTGCAGAGTTCACTATTTGGCGAGCAGCTATCGTCTTTGACTTATCAATTTGTATAAAAATAGGGACCAAGTAAATTATTTATTATTTGGTTTTGTTTATCCTCGCCGTGCAGAATTAACTATTTGGTGAGCAAGTAATACATTCAGAACCCCTTTATATATGTAGTGATTAGAGCATCATGCTTTAGTGCCGGTAACCATAATTCGATCCCCGTTCGGTTCATGTCAAAGACTTGTAAAAGTGGTTGTAGTGACTTCGATTATTGACATTCTAGTAAACGGAGATAGCATCACTGCTGATGCATCGGTGTCAAGATGAATAATACCGATAGTACTGGTAAATTGCCATGAAAACTCCGTGATATAACTGAAATACTGTTGAAAGCCAGGTAAAACAACATTCAAAGGATTGATTTGAATAATTTAATTGGTTACATGCTTTTGAAAGCTTGGCTTATTAAACACGTTGACACGAAGTTAATGGAAGTATGAAATACATTCAAACATTGACGAGATCAACTGTAAATATGGTCTACTGAGAGAGTATGGTCTACTGAGAAAGTATGGTCAGCTAAGGAATTATTGTCAACTGAGAAAGTATGATCAACTAAGAAAAAAAGGTTAATGCGAAAGTATGGGCAACTAAGAATGTATGGTCAACTAAGACAATATGGTAGACTAAGACAATGTGGTCAACTGAGAAAGTATGGTCAACCAAGAAAATATGGTAAATTGAGACAGTATGGTTAACTAAGAAAATATGCTCAACTGAGGAAGTACGATCAATTAAGAAAAGAAGGTCAATGCGAAAGTATGGTCAACTAAGAATGTATGGTCAACTAAGAATGTATGAGCAAATGAAAAAGTATGGTCAATTAAGAAAATATGGTGAACTGAGATAATATGGTCAACTAAGAAAATATGGTCAACTGAGAAAGTATGGTCAACTAAGAAAATATAGTTAACCGAGAAAGTATGATCAACTAAGAAAAGAAGGTCAATGCAAAAGTAAGGTCAACGTCAACTAAGACAATATGGTGAACTGAGATAATATGGTCAACTAAGAAAGTATGGTCAACTGAGAAAGTATGGTAAACTAAGAAAATATGGTGAACTGAGATAATATGGTCAACTAAGAAAATATAGTCAACTGAGAAAGTATGGTCAACTAAGAATGTATGGTCAAATGGGAATGTATGGTCAAACGAGAAAGTATGGTCAGCTAAGAATGTATGGTCAACTGTGAAAGTATGGTCAACTGTGAAAGTTAGATACGAAATAAAAACCTCTAAATTGAAATCGATTCCATATAGTTGCCATATTCACTTTAATCTGACTTTACAGATAAAACCTGTCTGGTTCTAGCTTGACAGTCCATAAACGTTCTTTATTACAGCATTCTATACACAGTCTAGTCTATGATATAACCAACCATTTTAGGTTATCATTAAATGATTAAAAACGTAAATTTCCGGCCTTTTTCTTTTTTGCGTTGCCTGTTAGGGCAGGGAGGCCTTTTGAAAATACTCTTCCATTGCATGCCCGTCCGTCCGTTTATCCATCCTTCTGTCTGCAAGCCCGAATGTACGTCTGTTTCAGTCCAGTACGCCTTTGTTTATTTACTTAATAGTAGGCGAGACATGTGTTTCTTCGAATAGCCTTGTTTTGAAGTGATGGATACTCATCGAACGTACGTAAGTTAGTGAAAACACCCCCAAACCTTCATAAGGAATATGCAAACATGCAAACAGATGATACATCCCGGTAATCCAGGGGCTTAAGCATTCGCTTCTGGAGCGAGAGGTTTAAATGTTCGATTTGCAATGGCTACACTTAGGTCCGTTTTCATACGGCCGGTTGGTAAGCTAGTTGAATAATAGTAAAGAATACCCACCTGCAAACTGCTTGTTACAATAAACACACACTCATAAGGAGTAAAGGAATAGATTAGTGCAATGGCAATGGATTGATTGATTGATTGATTGATTGATTGGGGTTTAACGCCGTTTTTAACAATTTCTCAGTCATATGACGGCGGCCAGTTCACCATCTCATATGTTTCCTGGTTTTCACACACCAGTACTCCACACAACTATCTTCCCAAGCAACTGGCTGCTTTTCCACATAGACTTAAGCCCATTGATGGAAGACGAATGACGCATGTCGCATTGACTTTTGTCAATCGTCGGAAATCAATGGCAATGGAAGTGTCGAACACTAGACTTTATGATGATACACATTTCATGCATGAAGGATAGATACACTGTTATCAAATCATTTTGATAATCAACTTTTATTTGAAGATATTTCTATATTTTTCCTCACATATTTACAAAGTCGTTTGCCTGCAGACCTTTTGCATGATGGGAAATAAGTGAAGAATGAAAAATCAAAAATGAAAAAAAAAAGTGTAATCAATTCTCGGTTTTCATGTGGAACAGTTTTAATTAGATTTCAAGTCGAAACGTAATTGCAGTAAACAAATCATTATTCCGATTCATTTTGCATTTCATCCATATCGTGTTCCTGTCCCAGCCGTGCAACGGATATCTCCCTGATGGGAAGCGCGCTTTTTAAATCGGTTTTCCATTTTAATCGAGTTTTTTTTTAACGTGCATGGATTACAATGTGGCTAGGTTAAGCTGCGATACAGACATGATTGTCCGTTCATTGTTGGTTGAAGAAGTCTGTACTGTCGCGTAGTTTTATCATGCTATGAGTTGTCCCGCGAGAAAACCAACATTATGGACTCGGCGTAAATAAAACATTGCTTACTTAAGCAGTAATATGTTAAAAGTGGGCTGCTCCAGAACTGTTGTATATTCTCTTCAAGAGAAAAACGACACAGAACATGCTTTGTAATGCAACCGAGCTTTCATTTAAATTGAAATTAGGATGTGAAGATGTTTAATTAAATTAAATGATTAAAAGTTTTTAGTGATAGATTAGAAGGCTGTTATTTCGATTAAGTTTTATATCTCGGTAATTGCAATCAAATTCAAGTCTGGAGGCCATTCACTTGTAAGAAGGGTTCCATTGTTTTGTTGATGATTGGGTTCACGAATGAATTAAGCAATGTCTGGTTATTGTGTGGCCTATCAAACCTTTCCCTCATACGACAATTCTACAGCAGACGACTTTGAACATATTTTGTCAAAAAAATAGAAAATTTCTATAAATGAATGGATAACCTATGATTAAAAGTGGAAAACATTGAGTCAAAAGGAGAAATTGCTCGATTTGAGCAATTTCTTCTTTTGTCACTATGTTTTCAAAAAAGCCGTCAGCTGCAGAGACGTCAGAAATCGTCTATATGAGGGAAAGGGTTACGAGATTTGACATACACTGTGTGTGTTTGTGTATTTATTTGTTCGTGTTTAGATTTACGCCGCTTCCAACAATGCTTATGTTATATCACGACGTTTCCTTTGTAAGTTCCCAGTGGCTACTGGTCTAATTTATCCGGTCACCAGCGAGTCCATCGTAATGCTAACCCAACAAACCTTAGCGCCAAGGAGGTGAGGCCATTACTACAATTATTTTAAGCCTTTGGTATGACCCGGCTGGGGGTCGAACCAGCGACATCCCGCACCCAATGCGTTCTCTCACGACACATCCGAGGCGATATATATAGTCTTATTGGCGTACAACTAGTAGGTCTATGTCAAACATCGGTAGCTGAGTCGGTAGCGACGCGGGCTGTCAATCCAGGGGTTGTGAGTTCGAATCCCGGCTCGGCCAACTTTCTTTCCGACGATTGACAAAAGTCTATGCGACATGCGTCATTCGTCTTCCACCAATGGGCTAAGTCTATGTGGAAAAGCAGCAAGTTGCTTGGGAAGATTGTTGTGTGGAGTACTGGTGTGGGAAAACCAGGAAATGCATGAGTATGTGAACTGGCCGCCGTGATATAACTGAGAAATTGTTAAAAACGGCGTTAAACCCCAACCAATCAATCAATCAACTATGTCATACATGTATTCATACAAGAACCATATTAAACCTTTCCCACCTAAACAAATATGCAGCAGACGAACATCGTTTTTAATGAAAAACTAATTGGTGAATATAGTTGAAAACATTGTGACAAAATGGGTTCATGGTTATAATGATAAGATTCTCCTTTTGTCACACTGTTTTCAAATGTCGTATGCTACTTATGCGTCGGAATTCATCTGTACGTGGGGAAAGGGTTTATAAGACAAACATTAAGTACATTATACATTAATAACAATCAAAGTGTACCGTTATTAGACTGGTATTAACTGTCAATCTAAAATGATAACACCCCTTATTTTTTTTACATTATACTAGCGACCTACAGATACTGTGTAGTTTCATCCCTTTAACATATCATCCCTTTAACATTGCATGACAAACTTGGACCTAGTGAGCGTGAGTGTTGACTGGATTGAGTTATTCGATTAGGAATTTATTAACTGCTAACATTCTCAGATATGATTTAGCAATTCGTGAAATATTTAGATATCATTTCACTATTCGTGACATTATTGCCGTGTCCGTTTAGTTTAATAGCATTCTAACATGGATAGGTTTTGACAACTGAACATCACCCAACATTCTTAAATGATAATGCAAGTGTTGGCTGATCTTGGTTACGAACTTAAAATGCATGGATTAAAAAGCCAGTGTCGATAACGACTGAGCTACCGGGGGTCGGAAATGCTAGTGACGTTTCTTATTTTGCCAAGTTGTCTATATTGTAGACATACACACTACTCTTGGCTATATACAAAAGTATTACCGATGAACGAATACTAATGAGTAGATGAAATACACGTATGACAAATAGTAGAAACGATTAATGTTGGCATATTTATATCAATAACAATAACAATTAAAACACGCTTTCATTCAATATTTCTTCTTCAGGAAATCTCAAAGATCTCTACAGACTATGCAGTGTCAATCTAGAAACAAGGCTTCGCGCGCATCTATGCTCATTGCTCAATATATCGACACGTCATAAGTTCAAAAATTGGCTCATTGCTCTATATATCAACACTTCAGAACTATCAAGAATTGGCTTGGGCATCACTATTACAGAATACCTCCGGCGATATTTACTTCAAAACTATTAAAATATATTAAGTCTTAACCTTTTCGCTGCCAAAAGCAATTACAGGCTTTTGCAACTACAATGCAGATTCATATGATACAGTTCCTAACGAGCTGTCTCTCATGATATCTTCACTATTTGCCACTTAGATAAAAAAAATCCTGTAGGACGAACAATGAAGTGGTCCAATTTTGAAAATGGAAGAGTCAACTTTGTGAAATTTGGCAGTGAAAGAGTTAAATAACATTGAGCAATAGCTGCCGATTTGAGCTCTTGGTGTAGCAATTTGGGTTACAGTTCAAGCTCTTTGTCAGTAGATGCCTTTATGCCTATTTATCACATCTACGTACGGTGAATACTCGGTGAGATAATGCGCATGCGTCTTCATTGTACGCATGCGCAATAAGAATCCAATATTACGAGATGAGTCTCAAAGAATGCCTTTCAGCAAACGAACTCAATACAGAATTAAGAAAAACTAATACTAAAGCATTATACTAATTGTAGGATGTGTTTCACACGCAAGTTGTTTCAACATCAAATATTTACCGACCATGTTGCTAAGCTTGTATAATCGTTTATGTATTAGAACCTGTAGCCCCATCCTTGAAATTTGACAATGTCAAAATGGCATATTAATTCATCGCGAAGACTGTGCTTAGATTATATTACAACATTTATGTTAATTTTATAACACTGCATACTGATATTAGATTGTATGAATGGGCAAGCTGTTTTTGGTCTACTATGTGAGCAATTGATTGATTGATTGATTGGGGTTAAAAGCCGCCTTTAACAATTTCTCAGTCATATCACGGCGGCTAGTTCACCTACTCATGTGTTTCCTGGTTTTCTCACACTAGTACTCCACACAACAATCTTCCTAAGCAAACTATGTGAGCAAAGGATGTTCAATGACGCGCATTATATACGAACAACAGTATATGTGTAAACAAGCGTTAAGATGCTTTCTCACGTCTAGGCAGCAATCGACTCTCTGAGCATTGTGGCAAATATATAAATTGCTAATGATGAGCAATTTCTCCTTTCGCCATTTTTCTTTACAAACTATTTAATAATTAAACTCTCATTCATGTTTGTATTGTATTTCATTTTGTTGCGAATATTTTTTGAAAGTCTTCCGCTGCAGGTAAATTGTATTTGGGAAAAGGGTCAAAGTGCCCCCTACAGTTGGAAAGGGTAAACCAACGGGAGACTCAAATGGGTTTTTAATTGTTAGCAATATGCGTATCCTTCACTTATCCTCAAATTACAACCTTGAAAGAAAAGTCTTTGGAAAACATTTCACAGAAATACATTAACCCGTTATGAAATTCCATCATTTTAGTGTCTTATGTTTAATTACTGCTTAATGGGGTTGATTTAATGCGAAACCTTTGCTCAGGGATTCCAAGAAATTATGTAAGAACGTTTATCGCATAGATATGAATTACTGTTCAATAAGAGAAAATGGCCCTGAAAAAAAACGCGTAAAGCAAAAACAGATTCTATCTATTCTTATAACAGTCCAATTGTGCGATGGCAACAATCGTAGTGAAAAAACAAAAGCATTGTACTGTCATCGCTCGTAGCAAATGATTGTGACGAATTTTATTCCCAAATGACAATGTAGTGAAAACAATTAAGTAGTTTTTCTATGGCCCTAAGGGTAGAACGTTATTTATCATTATTTGGCTTCGAACTATGCAGGTTCATGTATGACATACACACGCGACTTGGTAAACAAATACACTATAGTTACCAGAACTACAATAGTTATCTCCCTTGTCCGACATTTTGAAAGGCAAATGTTACGAGCAATACTTACGTTTATTTAAAGGTTTTGAACTCCAGATTATAGATAGTATAGTCAAAATGTTAAACTTTTCAAAAGTTGTTTTGAAATGTTAGAATCATAATTCTGGGATAAAGTAAGAGCAATCATTTCACTTTCCAGTACAATAAACATCTGAATATTGATCGTTTATGCTTCATTTTTACTGGGTAGACATACCCAGTAAGCCAAGATTGTACATTTTCATGACTTGCTATTGACTGTTTTTCAACATTTACTGTCACAATAGTTTTGAACTATGTATTACTTACTTTGATGTCACTATAAGCAATATTTGCAGAAGTTTCAACATTTGAAAATGTTGATCTCCATTTGGTGTTCAGCACATTTAAAGAAATGTTATAACTAAGAAAACACAAGGTAATTGGATATTGACAACCCTATTTCGTTGAAGCTTTTACATTATATGATTTTATCAGCTTATTAATTTAAACAATTTATATAGATGCAAATACTTAATATTATTGTATTTGATATTCCTCTTTTCAAAATGGCCACAAAGGGATGTAAGTAGTGACGTTCAGGGAACTATGACCAATGGGCTAAGTCTATGTGGAAAAGCAGCCAGTTGCTTGGGAATTTGTTTGTGTGGAGTACTGGTGTGAGAAAACCAGGAAATGCATGAGTAGGTGAACTGGCCTCCGTGATATAACTGAGAAATTGTTGAAAACGGCGTTAAACTCCAATCAATCAGTCAACCAGGGAACTATGTATCGTAAACTGGGGATGTGACAGATTCTGGGACACAAATTAAGTGGTGCCATACTTCTAGCTGTCTTCCATAAGTTACATCTACGATTAAACACATGTGTAGTTTGGTGTATTACGCTGCTGTCAACAATGTTTAAGTTATATCACGGCGTTTCCTGGGTAGGTTTCTAGTACTACTGGTCCACTTATCTTGACACCAGCCAGTCAGTCGTTATGCAAACCACGCACTCCTGAGCACAAAGGAGGGCAGACTGACTGATTGGGGTTTAACGCCGTTTTTAACAATTACTCAGTTATATCACGGCGGCCAGTTCACCTACTCATGCATTTCCTGGTTTTCCCACACCAGTACCCCACACAACAATCTTCCCAGGCAACAAAGGAGGGCAGACATTACTACCATTTTTCAAAAGTCTTTGTTATGACCCATCCGGAATCGAACCCACGACCTCCCGGCTACGAAGCGGACGCTCTGCCAATACACCATCGAGGAGGTCACATTAGTCGTCGGGATATGACTGATACATAGCTGAAAACGGCGTTAAACTCTCATTCAATCAATAAATCAATTAATCCATCTTCGATTGAATTACATGTACGAGTATCTGGATAGTGACGGTCGTTTTTGTATATTCATGTATTAATTGATAATGGCGAAGGCAAGTTGTTTTTTAACCGAATCTCAAATAACATTTAGTTGAGATGAGAGTCGATTTGTTAAACGGTGCCAGTGTAACAAGATCAATTTTGCATATTTCAAGTCCTAAAACGTTGAATCAATAGGCCGTAGCTATATTTCCGAGTCAATTTCGTTAGCGCATTTGATTTATACTGAACATGCCGCATTGTAGATGAAAGATGCAGTTCCCCTTTCATACGTAATGACAGAAATACCTAAAATAGCTTGAAGCATACCTCAACACCACGCGATTACTTTCAACTTGCTAATGTATTATAAAGTGTTTTCTCTGTTTCAACTTCGACAATAATTGCTTTCCATTTGATATGCCATACACTGTTTTAATAGTTAAAGTAATACGTACAATATAACTCAACTAGACTGTTTTAATCTAATTTAATATATCCCTGGTTGCCTGGGATATGTCGAGCGTAAGTTTTAACCACCGAAACTCCCTATATGCACATTTTAGATGTATGCAATATTGAGCTACATTTACCATAAATCTAAACTCGAGATTTACTGTTCACATATGCAGGGTAATCCTTTTTTACATATTTTGCCGTCTCTGAAAAAAATGCAAACATATATACACGAATGCATTTACAATATTGATCGTTTGGTGATTTACACTGCTTTCAACAACGTTTTAGTAACATCACGTCGTTTCTTGAGTAAAGTACCAGTACTACTGGTCCATTTATCCAGACACAAGGCAATTAGTCGTAATGCTAGTCGTAATGCTAGTCGTAATGCTAGTCGTAGTGCTAACGGCACAACTGTGAGCGCCAAGGGGGGTAGCAATTACTATCATTTTTAAAGTATTTTGTATGACCCGGTCGGGAATCTAACCCACGACCTCCCGTACCCGAGGTGGAAGCTCTACCACTAACACCTCCAAGGCGGTTCGTATTTACAATATGTCAAGTATTCTAACAATCTCATTGAAATGTACAAAAGCACTTCTCTGAAAGTAAATTGGATCTGACGACACCGCGTAAAAAGTTAGCCTCGAATTGACAATATACCTATGAATATTCGATACAATCGAAACATGCGGCTATGACCGCTCCTCTATCTCGTTTATTAATATGGGCTATATTCCCGGTTGATACCTATCGATTTTGAAGGCGACAATTTGATTCGCTGGCGCAAATGTCAATCTGAGATGACTTGTAACAGGCAGTCATCAGATGTGTACGAGCGTCTACTACTGCAGCACAGGTGAGGTCTGGTTGTGATGAGATTGGGAATTTAAGTGTTATATGTGTGATCAAAGTAGATAAGGTAACACAGCAGGTTCTGGTACTGTTCTACTTTGGTAACTAAAGATATTCAAATTGACGGAGGTAACATTTATTGTTAGATAAATATCGCTGACTCGTTCGTTAGGCAAGTACATTTCAGGCCATTAATCCCTTTCACTTGGAAGTACTATTGACACGCAATCGCGATATTAATAAAAAAGAAACGCACAGCCAACAATTTCCATACTTTAAGAAACGCATTGCCATTAACAAAACAGTATATTATAAAATATACGCATTTCAAATGTATATATCGTGAAGATGTATTGACAGTGGACTGGTGGCGCCCATCATCCGGACCACTGCGCTAGCAAATAGATAGATACGGTGACTTCTTTAATGTCTGTACATTCTTCGGAAGTAATCTATATATAGTGGAACTCTATGAAAACCAATCGTTAGTCATTTGTGACCAATATAATTCCAGAACAGATAGCTTATTCGTCTGTTGTAGCTCTACGTTTTTTCAATTAGTAACAGTATATTGAAAGCAGCTATGATTGATCAATCAATTTCATTTTGAATCCTTTAGAATGTATACGCAGGCCTTTTGGCACACGTGTAATAACTACGATGAGGTTGGTTTCACAGAGCACCGCTTAAGCGTACATTGCACCTACCTATCTGATCGACAACTTCCGTAAAGAGTAGCAGGTTAACTAGGGCTGCACCGTGTCCGTGACCGAATAATGTCACCCGGTTAGGGTCTCCACTAAACGCCTTGATGTTCTCTTTCACCCAGTAAAGTACGGCTAACAGGTCCCACAACGCATAATTACCGTCCGCTGACTTGTCACCCGTACGAAGAAAACCTGAAACGACAACAAAGATAATACTTATATCAAAGTACTGAAAGTACTGAAAGTACATAAACTAGTCGGCTTTTTTATTACTAATAGTAGAATATTTATTTATCCGAATAAAACTTGTATTGATTGGAAAAGAGTTTGGACATCATAACCAACTCATAAAGGGATATCCTTAGATGTCATGGTTACCTCCCCTGGTATATAAGTTATGATGATTTTCTCCGCTAGGCGGAGACATCCGCTTATCCAAGACAGACGCCGAGGACGGTACTTATAATCCATCGGATGACCTCGACTGGTAAATTGATACACAAAGTTTCGGAAGTCAAGAAAATGATGCTTCATATCCAATAGGGTGAGATACAAGTAATCGGACTATGATTGCTATAATTGATACTCACCAATAAACAATCGCAGTCTTAAGCAATTATACAACTGATTAATTAAGGTTGTCTAGGATATTGAAGGCATCTAATATTCCTTGATGGTCATACAGCACATATTATTTTTTCAGCAGCATTTGCTCATCAAAATTCCAATTATATAGACCTATTTTTTAATTGATTGATTATTTGGTGTTTAAAGCCGTTTTCTACAATTGTTCAGTTATGTCACGACGTTTCCAGTACTACTGGTCCATTTATGCTGACACTAGCCAGTCAGTCGTAATGCTAAACCCGTAACCATGAGCGCCAAGGGAGACAGCACATACTACCATTTTTTACCATTTTTAAAGTATTTGGTATGACCCGACCGGAAAATTAAACACGCGACCTCCCTTATCCGAGGTTGACGCTCTACCACAACACCACCGAGGCGGTCTATATTTTATATACCAAAGGATTAAAGGTCAGTTTTTTATGGTATTCCATTCAGGGGAGAATAAACATATGGTATGCAAGGACAACAACTTACCATCTATGAACCATCTATGAACTACAAGTATAAACTTTGGATCAATTTAAAAAAGATCCTCGAAATGAGGTCAATTCTCTTTTTTTTTTTATTAAATTGACTTATCGAACAAATTCGGTTGCCACCTCAGAGCACCATTATCCAATGCAATCGATAAAAAAGAGCCACGCATGATAACATGGTCTTATTGCTAATTTCAGCATTTCTTATAATTAAGCGCATTGCCGCGTTCAGTAGAAAATTAAATAAGCAAAACTTGATTGATACATCATTGGCGCTCAGTGGTAAATGCATTATATGCTAACAAGCACATATCGAGGGCTTGGCGTGAAACGGTTGTAACTAAAAACATATTTCGAAAACCCTGGTTTAGGGGCAATTTTGACCCGTTTGTAAACAATGCAAATTTAGGTGCCATTGCTCAGAACGAGCAATGGCACCAAAATTTCCATTGTTTACCAACAAAATGATTTAACGCTTATAAAGACTGTATGGCGAGGTGATTAACCTTGGTAAAAAAATATAAATTTTAGTTACAACCGTATCACGCCAAGCCCTCGGTATATAGTTGAGTAAGAACGTTAGTATTCGATACCAGTAACGTCACAGTTCTAGAATGTTGTCAAAGATTATATCCGGGGATACACTGGATGTAGGAAAACAGTGAATACTCTGTCGAGAACTGTGCATGTACACATAATCGGCAGATATTTCGTTGTTCGCATATGTGTACAACAAGACCCATTCCCGCCTGACATGGCTTATATTCAACCGAGATCTTTGATAGAAATGTCTTTCATGATAAAGTGTTTATAGTCATGAAGCGGAAATGATGCCAACACGTTATCCAGAGATAGGGCATTTGATCTTTATTTCTCAAACATGTATAGCTGCTCAGCAAACACTTGCGGCGTCGTTAAATAACCCTTGCATTACATTATGTGAAGTCTTTAATCATTTCTGTATAAAGGCTGAATCTCTGATTGAAATCCAGATTAATTGCAGAGCTACAAACATTATTGCACGATTGTTGGAGTTGCAAGCCCGGTGAATACAAGCATGATGTTTCTGTTAACAAAGTCGGTGAGTAGAGTAAAAGGAAACTGTCACCTTTAGGTTAAGTGGTAATGAAAATTGTACATCAGTTTCATCGATCGCGAGTATGTTTTATCAAAGTACATTAATGACTATTGTCTGGATCGTTAATTGGAAATCATTGTACCCGGTAAAATAGTACCATTATTCTTATCTAGCAACATCCCTTCTCATTCTATCCGAGGTTTGACAAAGGTCAAAGCGACATGCGTCATCCATCGTCAAACAATGGGCTAATAGTCTATATGAACAAGCAGCCAGTTGCTTGGAAAAACTGTTGTGTACAGTACTGGCGTGAGAATGCCGGAATACACTGGTCGGTGAATTCGCAGCCTTAAATTGTTTAAAACAGCGTTAACCCCTGACAAAGATAAATTAACTTGCCTGTCACAGGGTCCAATTGTATGTACATATGATTTGTTTGTTTGAATGGTGTATGACGCCGTTTTCAACAGTATTTCATTTATGTCACGGCGTTTCCTGGGTCATTTAACAATTGCTATAGCCTATGTTTAATTTATACTGTCATTCGTTATGCATGCCCCTTTTCTAAACACTTAGTACCAGAGGCGGAATCCGTTGTTCCCTTTTGTTTTAAGAATTTTGTTTGATAAGCTGGTTTCAGGATAAACGTACCAGCCGTATTAATGTACATGTAACATACATACTGTTGACAGCGGAGTAAAACCTATTTAAATAAACTGTTCACATAAATTGCTATTAGGGTCAAAGCATTGTGCGAATAAAAGGACTGAATTCGCCTTGGCCTCTCACTTTTGGCCATTGATTGAATTATTATGGAACTTAATTATATCAGCCATGCATAGATTATTGCGCGAATCAATTAATGACAACACAATTCATTGTACATAAGTGATGTAAAAAACTATACCACCGACAATGCTTGAAATGTTCATAGCTCTAAAACTATACATGTATTCACATCGTATAGAAAATTGAATGTTTAAAATGAAGAGATCATTCATTCACCAAATCGTTTTCTGTAAAACGTACAAGACTACTTACTTATAACAAACGGATAATGTTTTTACTTTAGAAAGGTTCATTGCAAAATAATTTATAAAACACTACAAACACATTCCGACAATCCTTAGATCAACCCGCGTTATCAGTTACCAGATCATATCATATAATTGACTTTTCATCAAATTTAATAAGATACATCAAATTTTGAAATAGGGTTAATTGAAAGACGTTTATCTTAATTAGATATGAAATATGCAACTATAGCTATCTTAGACATTCTGAACGGAGATAATCAGATTTATTAGGCGAGGCAAAACACTTTACAGCTATTTTGCATGTATGGAGACAAAACGACTCAAACTAGAACTATCACTATCAGTCCCAAAACAGCACCTTGACCTACACCATAACTCAATAAATAAAAGGGCCAAAACTCTGTAAAATAACATGCAATTGTAAGACCTTTAGGATATGCACATCTCCTCTTGGTATAGAAGCTTCATGTAAAATTTCATTGAATTCCACCCAGTGGTTTGTAGGAAATAGGCCGGACAAAATATGACTTCCGGTCGACCGACTCCTCTATACCCCCTCTCCTTCGAAGGGGGTATAATTAATTGGAGGTTAGTCGTTCACTACATATGTCGCCACTCTGTTAAATATCAACATTGCATAGAGGAAAAAATGGACATCAGATCTTAGAAATAATTTAGTAACGAAATACCCTTGCATGCCATCTTTAATTAATATATGATATTGTAACAGTTTAAATTACAGTTTGGTAATTAACATAAGTGTTACAAATGTATGTTTAATTTAAATCATTGTTTACAGTGTTCGGATAATGATGATTTATTTGTTAAGTCTTATTGTGTCTGTCATTTATTTAATAAATGATATTTTCAATGTCATTTTTGGTGTTGTTGATTTATTTAAAGCCAAACGATCGATCCCTATACAGTGTAATACATGTGGTCAATCGTCTTAATAGCAAAACAACAAACAGAAACACTGTATGATCAGTCATAACTCACAAACTCTCCGCAATGCACATGAACGTGTATCGGAACTTAGTTATTTAACCATGTCTCACATACGACAAATCTGAAGCAGAAAACATCGAGACAAACACACGGAAAATCTCTATAAATGAAGGTATGATTACAGATTTTTTTTTTAAACATTGTGGCAAAAGGAGAAAATGCTCTTCTTGAGCAATTTCTCCTTTTGTCACGCTGTTTTCCCAAGTCGTTTGCTGCAGATGCCTCAGAAAGCGTCTATATGTAGGAAAGGTGGCGAACCACACCAGCGTCAACGACCTATGGCCTACATTGCCAACGATTACAACCATTCGGTGAATCGATAGCAGACAATCATAAATAAAGTCTATTCTTTACGAGTTGGTCTTACTTATATCGAGAGTAGTCTTAAATAAGGCAATTCCTTAATACTTTCCCTCATACAGAACCCTTTCCTTTCTGATCCCCCTGCCTTTGAAACATGTAGGTAAGTGGAGATATTTTGTCATAATAAAGACTTTCTTCTTGTTTTAAATTGTATTCAATAATTGATTTTAAATTTGTAGAGAGTTTCCAGATTTGTGAGTACCACGTGTTATCGTGCTACCGTATATTTATTATATGTTGTAAAGGTTCCTTCAGGAAGACCTTCTACTTTAAAATGTTTAGAGCTTTTCCGTGAGTGTGACTTAATGTGTTATCGTGCTGCCGCAATATGTTTGTTGTAAAGGTATGAACCAGTGCATGTCTTTAGCGAGACCTTCGGCAATCTCCGTGGTGTAGTGGTTAGGGAGTCCACTTCGGGAGCGTGACACAGGGGTGTGATCCCCAATCAGGTCATATCAAATATTCATGGCTTCCCTCCGTGTCGCTCATGGTTGCGGGCATAACATTACGACTGATGTATTTTTTTCGGGATGAATACTAGTTGCAGTACTGGTAATTCATCTAGGAAACGCCGTTATAAAACTGATATACTGTTGAAAGTGGTATTAAACACAATCAAAATAAATAAGTGAAACCATTTATAAGTCGATGTTTTTTTTCATGACGGTTGTTAATTTTCAATATAGAAGTCGAGCTTTCGATAGGGAACCAGTCTATAAAACAGTAAGAGAACACCCTGGTAACAGGTGTGTTGATCGATTGCAAGCAGGGAACAATTATTCCTCCAGTCTAACTGACGATGTAACTCTAGTAGACGGTGCAAAATTTCCTATGAATAACAGACTATAAATTACTACCCTTCTCTGTAATCCCATTGAAGTTACCTTAAATTAACTCTTACCCTTCTGAAACGTAGGAACAATTTAGACTCCTGTTAAGCAGGGTTTTGAGCAAAATGTTACGTGCATTGTAGAACAAAAACTAGCCTGTACATTCGTGTAAACTCGCAACAATTTCTGGTTCCCTGTCAACTTCAAGTTATCGCTAGACCGATGTAAATATAGTTATAACTCTTGGCAGATAGTACCTTAGTACGTTAAGAAGGTAGACGTTTTATTTAGATGAAAACTAACCGCAGTTCTTTGAACCGAACAATATCGGAATAGTTCTGAGAAACATAGTCAGACAGTTTTATTGATACATTTATTATCAGGATATTCTACAGATTATAGTGTTATCTTTTTGTCATCATTTCGGTAAACTTTATACACTACGATTTTATTTCAACTGTGAATGGTATGCTCCATTTGAATTTTAGTACAGGAAAACATCCGTAGCCCAGTGTGTGACCAGTGCGCGGGATATGATACCGGGTAATCTCATAACAATCAGACCGAAATACTTCGTTGTGCGTATATTGGACCGGACGACACAGTATAAAAGGTCGTCTCAAAATTACCATATTTATTTCGATATTCAGAAGCATGTTTTTCATTTTCTGTCCGATGCAATCGCAAGATACAACCTACGCTCGGCCGTCACCGCTTCTCTGTTTCGTTTTTGTTTATATGGGTTATCACTCCTGTTTGTACCTAACGATTTTGTAAGCGACGCTTTGATTGGCTGATGCAAAGGTCAATCCGAGACGACCTGTTATAGGCGATTATCAGATTTACACAAGTTAAGGTCTAGTTTAAAAGACATTGAAGACCGGGCGTCCAAGAGTCGATGTCTGCCCATGTTGTTGGTCATGACCGAGTACCCTTCGCTTAGTGCTGGTAAGTGCTCCAATAATCGCGGATAGGTGTACCGTCGCCAACGCGATTACAAATGGCGTAAAACCCCATTGAATGATCGATATTACTGTTTGATCGTAGCAGATATAAAAAAGTTTGCAAAACACGTATTGTTATCCACCATAAATCCTCTTTAAGGTGGATATGAACAATTTCAAGTATTACAGAGCATGTTGCATACCAATACTTAACGCCATGACACGCATTAAAAAGAGCACATACTAGAAAAACATCCGCTACTTGAATACACAGTCCGTATAATAAACCCGCTTTTCATTGGCTTCTTATAATATTATATGTTATAAATAAGTGACATGTTTTGTAAAAACCGACAGCTGTCCGTCAGAACTTTAATCAGACACATGGCGTTTGGGATTAAAACTCAGCTCAATTGTCTGATACAGTATATCGGAAATAATATCTGAGAAAACAAGGCGAACAAGTTATGTAGACATATATATATATATATATATCATGTTACCTACATCAAGTTAAACCGAAGCATTTGCGTATCGGACATTGTGTATTTATCTTAAAATTGAAGTACACATGCAAGCTTTGAGTACGATATGGATAGAGTACCGATTATCTTTAACCGACTTTGGAAAACAAACAATCTCAGAAAAATCTCTGAACCAGATAGGAACTTGGATCATGTGGACAGTTGTGTTAAAAATACATATTAAATGCGCAATAAAATGTATTTCTTCCCCTTTTAGAATGAACAAACAAATATTTTTTTTGTGTAAGGGATTGAATGAATGAATGTGTGGTGTTTCATCCCGCTTGCAATAACTTTTCAGTTGTATCACAGCGTTTCCTGGGTAAGTTACCAATGTTACCAATGCTACTGGTCCATTATCCTGACACCAGCCAGTCAGTCGTAATGCTAACCCCGCAACCATGAGTGCCAATGAGGACAGTCATAACTACCATTTTTAAAGTATTTGGTATGACAATGCCGGGGATCGAACCCGCGACCTCTTGTTTCAGGAAAAACAACCCTTTTTAATACTAAAATTAATTGTATTTCCACAATTAGTTTGGTATAAATTGTTGTCATATGATCCGTTCCATTAGAAGACCAACATTATGGACTCTGCCTAATGTATTGACCCAGATAAGCCTGCGCAGATAGATGTATAGAGTAATGATTCCTGAAATCAGAATATCCCCCAGGAGGCGAAAAGTGTCTGTCCGGGTTAGCTTGCGCGGCATGCTTAGACTGATCCGGGTCCACAGTGTTGGTTTTCTCGTGGGACGGCTCATATGCTAATGTTGAGAATTGAGGGTCTTTTAATTTGGCAGTGGTACGTCATTCTGGCAAACAGACGAATGCTCCCAGGACTAAAATGCAGCTCGGTTTTTCTGATTTGGTTAAATCGGAAATGATGTCTGGGCAAACAAGAGAAAAGAAAAGAAATAAGAGACACATATGTAACAGGGATGTGTAAGTCGCACTCAGGAGATACTTGTAAATTACGTCCTGTTCCCCAAACAACATTTGACACCTGACACTTTAACTATTTCCCATCTACCCTAACGCATTCTGACGCGTCAGCAAAAGACGTCCTTTAATACCATTGTGACACATGGATTATTGCCCAAAACAAGCATTACATTTTTCTTTTTAAATATTTTCCCGTCATTATCCTTTTATACATCGATAGTTTCAGTATACTTTACTAAGTGTTTTCGATGTGTTTTCGAAGTCGTCTGCCTTAGATTTGTTGTATGTGGGGAAAAGGTTAAATAAGTTTATTGTTTAGTCTAAAACAAAAACGATGTGCAGAAAGATATCAGCAACCACTATGTACCAATTGACCCTTTCCCACACGAAATTCATATGAAGCAAACGACTTTGAACTTATTTAGTTAAAAGCTTGGACACTCTCTACTATAAAGGAAAGAGCATGTGAACTTGCTCATGATGAGCAATTTATACTTTAGTCAAAGTTGTTTCCAAAGTCTTTTGCTGCCGATGCCTCATACAGCATATATATGTGGGAAAGGGTTAATACTTTCCCTTCCGAATTGATGCAAATTATTACAAATTAATTAAGTAGTTTTGTTACATAGAGGATATTTCATGAGTGCACTTTTATTGAATGAGTTTACTAAGATGATATGCCGCGAGTCTTGACGAGCGTCATACTCAGCTTAGTTCACTAGTTTATTAAAAGGTATAATAAATAAACACGAATGAGATATTCTATTTATCACATAAAGTAATTTATGAGGAGTATTTCGAAAAAATGTACGTTTACCATATTTCTTCATGAAATTTACCGGCTTTGGCGCCAAAGTGACTCCGTTATGACATCAAACAGCTAACGTGATGTCATTTTTACATTTTGGTTTCCGCGTTGAAACAAAAACTTAAGCGTAAGACAGGAAAGCAAACTAGAAGTGTCATATGATATATGTGTCATGATATTTATGCAATGGAATTTTGACACTTCCAGAGAGGGTTTTATGTGATAAAAAGGGTTAATACTTCCCCTTCTGATTTGATGCAAATGATTACAAATTAGTTGAATTTTTTTTTTATATCGAACGATGAAGAATATAGATTAGACTACACAGATGCGCTGACTAATTGTGTCGTACATTGTTCGCAAATAAATGAGTAAAAGTTGTATATTACGGCCTACCTAAAACCTGTTTTAAGTCGCATACATTCGGGCAAGAGATAACACCTAGAGCTTAATAAATAAAAACTGTGTCTGATTAATATATAGCCTACACGAGAAATAAGACCCAGAATTATTCCCTGACGTATTGCAACCATTTAACACAGGCATAATGGCGTTTCATTGCCCACCTTGTCATAATGAACAAGAAATATCTTTAAAAAAGATAAACGGCGATCAATATGAGAAAACACTAAGAAATTGAAAATGCGCATTCAAGGCCGAGAATACGTCACATGACTGGAGATTACGCGAGTTTCCTAAGAGGTGTATAATTCTCAATTGACGATAGATAACTGAAAACTTATCATGTTTCAAAAATAATTAATATTTTGCTCTTAAATATTTTATTTCATACGTTTTCACTAATTTTTTTTCACTGAAATTTATTTCTTAAGGAAAACAATCAAAGGTTAGTATGCAGAACATTTCATTTTAAAACTTCACCGTATAAGTACCTCTCATAGGATCGCCAACTTAACAATGAATCCAATCAAAACGTTTCATTTCCTTTATTTCTTCACATTATTCAATAAATACAACATTTGATTTTTCTACAATCTGGATCATTTGTTTAATATCTAGGTCAAAACTGAGGTTAAACAGCTATCGCCGAAAAAAATGTATTTATTGTTATATTTTTGCTACTATTACCTCTTGTGATAGTAGTCATGGTCGCCAGAGATATTTTCCTTAGACATAATAAGTGCTCGTATTTGTTCGAGTTATTGTCTTTAATTTCTAGGAGGCACCAGGCGTGAGAAAGTACGTGTTAACATATCCTTTATACTGTGTGTGAAAAATAAATCGCCCAAAGTAGAAGATTGGCAAATCAAGGGACGTAACCAAGATATCGGGAATGTAAACGTTTAACTCTTTCGCTGCCGAATTTCACAAAATTGATTCTTCCATGTTATAGAATTGAACCACTCCATGTTTTCGATCAACAGTAAATTAAAAAAAAAAATTGAATGTCTTACTGGCAAACAATGCACATTGCAGGAGAAACAGCTCGTTACGAGCTGTCTTACCTTAACCTGCATTGTTTGCAAAATACTTAAATTGCCTTTGGGCATCGAAAGGGTTAAAACATAGTGAAACCTGTGTATAAAGACCAACAATAGGAGCATGCAAATATGGTCTTTGTTTACAGGTGGTGTACAATTACAGGGTCATTTATTCAGAAAATGCGTAATTTGAGTATTGAGTAAAATGAGAGCGGTAGTTATAGACATGGAATCGCTGTTGAAAGGTTTTTTTTAGCACAGGTTTGACTGTATACACATATTAATGGAACTGGATCCGGCGAGTTTCGAGGT
Source organism: Serripes groenlandicus (assembly GCA_031761405.1). NCBI lineage: Eukaryota > Metazoa > Mollusca > Bivalvia > Cardiida > Cardiidae > Serripes > Serripes groenlandicus. The sequence goes on along the minus strand of JASEVX010000008.1, from coordinate 46,824,853 downwards.
ATGGTTGCACCCGCAAACAGAGGTGTCATAATACGCCGTATAGCGAAACGCTGTCCAAATTCCCATCTGTATTCCAACCTACTTTACCGGGACATTATAAGTGTTTCATTTCTCCCATTGTTTAAATGTAGAAAAATCAAAAATGTTCTATATCAGGATATTATTGCTGGTCGTTAATACACGTCGTATGTGTCCCTGTAGAGCTATCCATTTCTCCTGCATAAAGGCTTTTTGTTATTGCTTCTAAATACATAGATATCAAGAGTTTTCTCTTCTGTTCTGTAAAAGTTGTATTCCCAATGAATGTTATTTTATTTACACTGAAGATTAAGGCTTGTCGTTATTTTTCGATAACTCAAAACATTATTGTTGGTTGTTCATCCAGATCGTGTGTCCCTGTAGAGTTTTCCATTCCTCCTGCATAATAAGTTTTTGTTACTGCTTACAAGTATATATATATATGAAGAGTTTTCTCTTCTGTTTTGTAAAAGTTTTATATCAATAAATGTTGTATTATTTACACTGAAGATTAAGGCTTGTCGTTATATTTCGATAACTCAGAACATTATTGCTGGTTGTTCATCCAGATCGTGTGTCCCTGTAGAGTTTTCTATTTCTCCTGCATACATAGTTTTTGTTACTGCTTACAAGTACATATATATGAAGAGTTCTCTCTTCTGTTCTGTAAAAGATGTATACCAATGAATGTTGTAGTATGTACACTGAAGATTAAGGCTTGTCGTTATATTTCGATAACTCAGAACATGCTTGCTGTTCGTTCATCCAGATCGTGTTTGACTGTGTATCACTGTAGAGTGACTACATATTTCCAAAGAAGACTTCTGCATATTTGTTGTATGATATTAAACAATTATGTTTGCACTTCTAGATAGTTTCCATAACTTTGCATGGAGGTTTTCAAATTCGTTTGCTGCAGATTGGTTGTATCTTGAACAGGGGTTAATTCATCAAAGTATAAATTTATTTTCACGTAGAAATTTATGATTGTTGGTATGTTCTCCCAAACATTGACCCACATGCGTGAAACAGTAAAAGCAGACGAAGTTGAAAACGTTTAGGCAAAAGATTTAGAAACTATCAACGAACACGGTTAAGTCATTGAAATTGAGATGAAAATATTGTGACAAAACAGTTGTACGTAAAAGGACAGACACAATAATTCGGTATCGCTTTTGTGAAAGTACAAATTATAGTTGTGCCATCAGTAAAACATGTATGAAGTATTGCAACGGATCTTTGCGGTTCTTTCTACATGTTTAGATGGACCGTTAGCTCATAATTGAAAATGCTGTGGCACATTTTGTGTAAGAAGGATTTACGATAGGTTCAGACATATAAAACAGTGAATAAATAAAACAAAGTTTCACAGACGACATAACAAATCTCTCTGAAACAGACAAAAACTGACACGAGGTAATGGCCTTTAAAATTGATTCCTGACAGTTTGACTTCCAGAAAAGAAAAGCCATCTCGTTTTAGCAAACTGGAAAGGAATACTTTCTGAAACAACCTTACCTTTTTAACATATGTCGAGGGCTTGGTGTGAAACGGTTGTAACTAAAAACCTATTTTAAAAACCCTGGTTTAGGGGCAATTTTGACAAGTTTGTAAACAATGCAAATTTAGGTGTCATTGCTCAGAACGAGCAATGGCACCTAAATTTACATTGTTTACCAAGACAAATGATTTAACTCTTATTAAAACGTTATGGCGAGGTGATTAACCTTGGTAAAAAAATACAAATTTTAGTTACAACCGTTTCACGCCAATCCCTCGATGTAGTCTTTTTAGTCCCGACAATTATTTATGTTCTTTATATAAAGCATATCAGAGGAAACGTTGTTTTCCGGTTGAATTTACCAGTTGACAGACACTTGTAGTTAGTTATGGTATAAGAAAGTTACGATGAAAACGGCAAGGTATACGAACTATATCTGAACTACCCATTGACAAATTAATAATGATTTAAATAATACTTAATCTAGTTATAGTTAACTATAATAGTATAGATATAGATAATATATATAGTTAATTATAGTCATCTGCATGATTGGTTGAGGTTAACGCCGATTTCAACAGGGTTTTTAAAAAGAACTATATCACTGCATCCAGTCAAATAACCATGTTTTATGCTTTCAGGATACTGTCTACCCTCCCCACATAGGCAGCCTGAGTGGCGCCCTGTGGGAAGCAAGCCTGGGGCACCTGGGACTTGTGTAGATACACATCAGTCTCGCAGTCAGTGATGACGAAACATGGGTGCAATACTTTGAGCCCCGCCGATGCATAGATAACAAACAATGTTTTGATAAAAGTCTGGCAAAGTCGATAATTCCAAAAGAGGACCATATGCGTCAAGAGGCCCCAAGATTGCTTTATATCACATTTTCTTCAATTCTAGTGGTAATGTCGTACAAGCTCATTATAAAGACGTTTGATTCATCGATGGAACGTTTTACAAAAATAAAGTTATTACATCTGTCAGATTATTATATATGTAAATATTGAAAGGCATACAGCTTATTCGTAAGAATTTTTCGAACGACAACAGTAAAAATGTACACTTTACTATTTGTACAAGAAAATTGGATTCGGGTTGCGCACCCACCGTTTTCCCATGCCCATTTGACCGTTTTCCTATTTCCCCTTTTTAGGTCAGTAATATGGTATTAAATTTTCCCCTGTGTCTGCAATTGTTTTGTGACTCAATAATAAACAAAGGGGAAACTATTTGTTTGCCGAGTACGGTCGTTGATAGTTATTATTCAAATGTAATTATCTTGCAGGGGACTTTGAAGGCATGAAGTGAAACAACTATATCGGTGGCAGTGACAAATTTACACATACGAATGTCAATGACATGAAATATCGAAGTTAAATTGTTTGCATAACGGCAATGACACATGTTGTTTAAAGTATCGTTGAACCGGATACGGATTAACGAATTATACGTATCAAGTTTGAGGGGGTTCACAGTTTCCAGATCAATTCACTTAGACTGCCCCGCTGCTAAATTGTAAGGATATCCATTTTCTTTGTAAAAGATTGTGATAGAAAATCGTCAATTTGGTTTTATCAGACAAAGTGTACCGCGTATAGGCATATTGTCGTCTTTGCAACACGGTATGCCAGACTAGTGATAGATTAAGCACGAACTATTTTACAAGAACAGATTATTGCTTTGATTACTGACAGAGTCTAGACTATAAATCACTCGAATCAAATTGCGTTCGCTCAATCATAGATTGCCCCAACTATACCTGTGATCGTGACGGTCGTTTAATTCGCATTGATTTCAGAAAGTCGTTTATTCAATGGTCGTTAAATACTGTAGGGAATATATACTGGGTCCTCTACATGTATCTGTATGTGAGTAGTGCTGTGCGAGAACAAACCTTAATGTAATAAATACAATCATATATGAGTGTCCTTTGGTAAACCCAACCTTAAAGTAGTAATCATTGTGTTAAGCAGCTTGCAACAGTATTATCTTATATCACGACTTTTCCTTGGTGAAAATTTCTCCAGTACTCCCGGTATGTGTTATCCTAACACAGATTCGTCAGTCGTAATGCTATCATCGTAACCATGTGCGCCAAGGAGGGAGGTCAATACTAACATGTTTAAAGTATACTGGATAGTGTATGACCCATTCCTATATCTAACATGTTTATGCAACGGTTAATCATTGATCCATCAACATTAGAGCTGCAGTTTCAAGGAGACAAGTAGTAAACACATTTTGCACTTAACATTAGCATATACCAAATTCAATATGTGGGATTAGAACATCCATTCATATTCTAAGAATACATTACTCGAGCTTAAAATACTGAGAACTGATTACGTTACGCCCTCGTAGTAAATATCTAAACTAATTCTGATTAGTAGTGCTTTGAAATTGAAAACAGATTAAGAACTCTTCAGAAACATGAGTAGACATTTTACGATATTGATGTTGATGAACAAACATTTAGACTAAGTAGAATTCTGCTGTAGTTACAAGGAAAATGATTATCAATAATTATTTAGTAGGAAATACATCTTAAAGACAATTCCTTGAAATCGTTGGTGCCAGGACAAGGCTTATTAGGAGAGCATGTAGTCTACAAAAGTAACGCCATGATGTGAATTAAACACTGGTCGAAGAGGCATACAATGCGGTTTAAAAAACCCACACAAAGCTGAACAGAACATACATTTTGCCACTTGTAGAGGCATCTTGACGTATCTGCAGCAGACGAATTTTTAAAACATAGCGGCAAAAAGAGAAAATGTTCGAAATTCGAATTTAATAATAACACTTCCATTTATCGAGATGGCCCATATCATTGACCAGAATATAGTGTTACTGCTCCTGGTTTTTGCCCAGCATATGTACATGTTATGCTCCCGCTTCTAGCGCTGTTCTGAGAAGTCTTATTGCATTTGTAGAAGGACAGCGTAGACTTTGGCGAGACTGTGTGGATGCACAAGGTAGCGTAAATGTGCAATGTTCAAACGGGCAACATGATCCCAACTCGCTAGTTATGTCTTTTATTGGGTACGTCACGGCGATAGAACACTCACTGTTTCATGATTGTGTGGTGACTAACAAGTACTGACCGCTTCGTTAGTGTAGTTGTAGTGGAGCGGCCCTCTCATACTTATTCTTTAACACTTGTAGCAATGGCTTTCCCTCCTCTGCGCTCAAACCGCCTCGATGGTGTAGTGGTAGAGCGTCCACATAGGGTGCGGGGGGTCGTGGGTTCGATTCCCGACTGGGTCATAGCAAACAGTTAAAAAATGGTAATAATGGTTGCCCTCCTTGGCGTTCAGGCTTGCGGGGTCAGCATTACGACTGACTTGCTGGTGTCAGGATAAATGGACAAGCAGTACTGGTAACCAAACTGGAAAATTGTTTTAAAGCGACGTAAAACCGCAATCAATTAATCCTTGGCGCCGAATAGTATTGGGTCTTTATAACTGGGGTCAGGATTAATAAACCTGCAGCATTTTAACTCTTTCAGCGCCGAATTGTTTTAAGTAGACTCTTCCATGTTCAAAATCGGGTGTGTCCATTTCTCAATTTAAGAAAGTGTTGGACTATTTTGGTAACTAAACGTTACGGGCTGACTCACCTGAATCTGCATTGTTTGCAAAAACTTCAATATTGCCTGTGGCGCTGAAAGAGTTAAACTTACTCAGTAACGCTGTGATAACTGTACAGATGTTAAAATCGGCACTAACAAGAACTGAGACAAAGACAATTTACAAAAACGTACGAACGCGTTTGAATTATATATGTTGGTGCCGAAACCTTGCTACATATGCTACATTCTAACGTCTGCGACTGACGTGTGGATCACGTACACAGTAATAGCGGAATTGTGATGAATTAATCAAGCATTTATTTTCAAGATAGAATATTACTTTTATAGTCTAGACCATAAATCAAATGGACAAAAAAAAAACCACAACACCCAGACCCGTCATCCATTACAAGTCGAACAGTCAACTCATTTAAATAGACCGTATGGATTGATGTGAAAATAATCCTTCTCCATGGGCGTAAAAATAGAACATGATATGCCATTTTCGGACTCGCCTGCCTTTGAAATATCAAACGAATAGCATTGATTGATTAATTGATCGATTGAGTGATTGATGTATTTATTAGGTTAAACGCAGTTTTAAACATATTTTCGGTAATACACGCGTATCACGGCGAACAATTCGCATACCCATGCGTTTCCAGGCTGTCTGCTACAAGCAGAGGACTAGATAAGAGGGAGTGAACAGGTCTTTTCCCCATAATATTTATCTTATTACTCAACCAAATCCTTTGTTGTGGGTACTCAAAAGAATCGTCTCACTGAGACGATTCTTTTGAGTACCCACAACATAGGGTTTGAATGTCAAATAAGGATTTTAGAACATGAAAAAAAATGCCCCTTATCTAGAGCGCTGTACAAGTACTCCACACAACATTCTTTCCAAGCAACTGTCTGCCCATTGTTCGAAGAAGTACTAAATTTTGTCAAACATCGGACATTATGTTAGTCGAGATGGAAAAATCCACAGGAAGTGAACAGTGTATTTCCGGATTAGCCTACGTGGCATGCTTAAGCTGATCCGGGTTGATACTTTACGCAGAGTGCACAATGTTGGTTTTCTGATGGGACGGCATATATGTCTCTGTGGTGTAGTGGTAGAGAGTTCACCTCGGGTGTGGGAGGTCGCCATTCGAAAGCCAATCGGGTCATACCAAATACTTTAAAAATGGTAGTAAGTATGGCTTCCCTCCTTGGCGCTAAGGGTTAACACCAAACAATCAATAAACCATATAGTCCTTTATTTAACTGTTGCATGAACAATATAATTGATTGATTGAATGGTCGTTTAATGCAATTTCAACGATGTTTAATTTATATCACGACAACCGATTACCCCAACTCTGTACTGCAACATTCTTTCAAAGGTACTATCTACACAATATGGCTTATTCGTTAAGCATGTTTATGTAAATAATATGTGAATAGTTAATTGGAGACATCGGCCAGTTATCTCCCTTTAATACTCTCTACATCTAGCTAGGTCCCATCATTTGGTTTTCTCTGTTTTTATCATTGGTTTCTTTGCACTGGATGGTGCACTTATAATTGCATTTTCTTGGCCAACTGTTATTAGATTGATTAGTAATTCCACATTTGTTTTCTTTAAACACTGCTATGTAAATTTTCTCTTTTGAATCATCACTTTAATTAACACATTTATGATTAATGTGTACAGAGTAATTGCAATATCTCATTGAGAAATAGCGATAAAGACAAAGGATTCCAACTTAAAGGACCTACCTACTATTTGGTCTTTCTTGGTCTTTATCTGACAAGGGAGATAATATAATTATCACTAATGTCCCGCATTGTTTTGTGTTTTACGCCGCTGGCAATATTTCTTCAGTTACATCAGGACATTTCCTTGGTAATTTACGAGTACTACTGGTCGTAACTTACCAAGGAAGACAGTGGTGCAGAGGTAGAGCGTCGGCCTCTCGTATCAAAGGTCCCTGGTTCGAGTCCCGTGATGAGCGGGTCCTGACTTTGGGATTTTTCCACACAAACGGCGCGAGTACTGGTTAAGTCTCCAGGAAGCAGACATCGAGAGTGATTAATCTAAGCCAAAGGCTTGTTTCGCAATCGATGTAAAATAAATAAGTTTAAAAAAAAAAAAAGTACTACTGGTCGATATATCCTGACACCAGTCAGTCAGTCGAAGAGCTAACCCCGTAACCTTCAGCGCCAAGGAGGGCAGCTATTATTACCATTGTTAAAGACAGTATTTGTGGTGTGACACGGCCGGAGATCCTGCACCCGAGGCGGACGCTCTCCCACTACACCACCGAAGCATTAGTGAACGGAAGCATATCTTGATGATGCTGCGGATGCAATAGCTGATCTTCATCTACACTATTAACAAACAAAACCAAATATGTTCGCACGTTTCGCTTTTAGCTGCCCGTTTGCATTATACACAATTGACTAGCCTCTACAAATAATCTTTTATGGAAAGTTAAATTTGGGATTTTCAATTAAAATGCCCCATTTCCACTTTTATTTGGAATTTTCCATTTGGAATTTACAATTAAAATGCCCTTTTTCACTCAACCTATTCTTGTGGTTTTTCATTTATGTTATACTAGTACAACCGCTCCTGGGTCCTGTTCGTCTCCTTTGATAACAAAACTGAACAAAACATAAATATGAAGTGTTCTACATTTAATAGGGCGAATCAGGGAGTTATAGACAAGCAGAAAAGCGAACTGTTTATGATGTAATATGTGTCCGTTCGGCCTTTTCTCCAAAGGGTATGTTACGAAATGTTATTGGATAAACGGAGCCTTAATTCCCATATCAATTAATCAAGTTAACACAGTTAACAGGATTGAGTACTGAAAGAGAGGCGTTATACCGAAAACCTTAATCAATCATCGGCCTGGAAGAGATTTCTCCGTCCTCGAGACCACTGAACCCTTGAAAGGTTATGGCATAACGTCTCCTTCCTTCAAACCTTCAAACGGGCAATGCATAAGTAGTTCTTTGACAATTAGCACTCGCCTATTTACAACAAATCTGCACCAGATGACTTGGAAACCATCGAGTCAAAAAAAAAAGGAAACTTTTGATGAAAGATACATTAATGAAACAAATGTTGTGTTTGAAGTTGGCTCTAGGATCGGTCATCAGCCATCGGTGTTCAAATTAATATTGCAAATTGAACGCCGACCTGGAATACCGAGCTCGGCCGTCGGTATTCGAATCTACATAGCAAACTCAACGACGACCTTGAATAAATTTGAACACCAATGGCCGAGACCGATCATAGAGCCTTTTTCTTATATCATTTAAAATGCAGGTTATTTTCGACAACGTGGCAGAGGTACACAGATTACCAAGAAAAGTTAGCAACAGTTGTATCATAGGTGCAAGTTTCATCTACCCGTATGACCTTTGCATGGCTGTCTCATATCGGAAGCTTAGGTTCGCCCTAGCTTCGCAAAAGAGCCCGATCATGTAAAAAAATAAGTTAATATATTCCGTATTTTCAATTGAAGTCTACGTCAAAATGCGTTTGTATGTCGTAAATAAAGGAGAGACTGGGGACCCAAGTGCTTGTTTTGTTTGTTTACTATCTCGCCACACATACTTGTATTTGTAACTATTACGCGATGAGCTATTGTTTTTGATTTACAAAATTATTTCAATCATATTAAGGCCCAATGGTTAAACAAAATGTGATCTTTTAAAGAAGCGTTTCTTTAAATACTGATTTACCTCTATTAACTGTGGAAATATGTGTTAAAGATAACTAATACTAGACTCGGAAGTTAGAAAAGGGTTTTTCAAATAATTCACAGCAATAATGATGAATGCTCCAGGCAATTGACCATTAAACCCTTCTGTTGAAGACTGGTTAACGAATTGTCTCGAGTTTCTATAACGCGGCTGCGATTTTCGTGTTTTCCTGCAATAATCCCAATCATTAGTTCTGAGAACCTTGACAATATTCCTTGTCACCAGATGTAAATCACGTTGCGTCATTGTTTTATTTCGTGTCCTCATACCGTTATGCACGGCGACAAGATCTTGAAACCTGTTAACACTTTCCCACATTCAACAAATCTACGGTAGACGGCTGTGAATAATTGTCTATGCAAATGATATTCAAATTCTTTAAATCTGAAAGTACGAGTATATAATAGGGGTGAAAACATTGTGGCAAAAAGAGAAACTGCACAATATGAGCAATTTCTACTTTTGTCACACTGTTTTCAAAAAGCCGTCTGCTGCAAATGCGTCAAAATGCGTCTACAGTAGGGAAAGTGTTAACAGACAGGGAAATGAAATCGTAAATCTATTCCGAAAACAAAACCTATTCCCATAGCTAGCCTTAAGAAGAAACAACAGGAAGTAAGAAGTCTGAATACATTAACAATGTACTTGATGCAGATGTCAGTGAACTGCTTTGTTTGTTTTGGGATTAACGCCACTTTGAACAGATAACGTAATATCGTGGAGAACACGAAAGATGATATTAGCCGTCCGGCGAGAAAACCAACATTGTGGATTCTGCGTAAAGTATCGATCCGGATCAGCCTAAGCCTGCGTGCGATAGACACCTTTCGCCTCCTGTGGATTTTCTGTATAAGCAATCATTACTCAATACCTTTATCCCCCTGAGACGACGGAATGTGTCGGCTCTGATCAGTCTGCGCGGACTACGCAGGTTGATCTGGGTCGATAAATTACGCGGAGGCCATAATGTTGGATTTCTCGCAGCATGGCTCATATTAGTCCTATGTATTTCATTTACATCGAGAAAACAACAACATTATACATGTAAAAGGTTTTGAAACCAATACCACGACCTCTTTGGAGACTCCAATTGTTCCGACCCCACTAGCCACCTCTTACAGTTCAAGCAAGGGTCACAACAGACTGTGGCTGCCATTCTTATTTAGCGTCTCCCAGCCACAGGGGCATTTGGACATTCACAACGCAGATTCTAATTCGAAAACGTTGTAGGAAAAGGAGTCTTGTCCCCAATGTATCAACGATTTCTTCTCAAATCTTCCAGATTTTAATAAACTGTTAACTCGTGATGTCTCGAACATGGGAAAACTTAAATAAATCCTTCAATTCTTTGAACGCATCTGAATTTTGAAAACAGCGAAGTATCGGTTATGTTGCTCATACGAGTTAACTACACCAGGTATGGATTAAATATATTTAATTAGATGAAATGTTTTTATATATATATAGATGTGTGTGTTCGAATTATTTTGTTTACGCCTCTTTCCACAGTATTTTAGATATATCGCGGCTTTTCCTGGCTAAAATACCAATAAGTAAATCCTGACACCAATATAATAGTTGCAATACTATCATTGAAACCATGGGCGCCAAGAAAGAAATGGCCATGTCGAGCTTTACACATTTGTATTTGGTATGGGTCAGGGATCGATTATTAGTGCAACTCTCTCAAGGCGGAGCGTAGTGATCTACAGTCAGTAATGTTTGAATCTTGACTCGCTCATTTAAACCTTTCCGAAATACAAAAACAGGGCATCAGATGACCTTCAATATATTTTGACAAAAGAATGGGAAAGTCCTGTAAATGAGTATGGCAAAGGTCAAAATTACATATTTTGTCACGAGATCTTTAAACTTAGACTGTTACATTCTAAACGTAAATACACGTCTTCTAATAGGAAGGGGTTGGTGAAGCATTTGTATATGGAACTGCTACTTTGCGACATCTAAGAACATATGTACATACTCAACTGAAGCTTTTCCGAGAAGTAAGACAGATCAATAAGTCAAGAACATGTTTTGTATAACGTCTATAATATTAATACATGTATTTTCTCTTTGTAGAAACGCATTTCGTGGCATTTGAATGCAGGCAACTATTGTTTACATTATGTGCAATGGAGAAAAACTGCTCTTTAAGACAAATAGCAGGTAGATACACCAACAACGTATGAACATCTCTTTTAAAAATGCCAACAACTGTAACCTTAATAATTTCGCTCAATAAAAACGCATTTTGACGTACTTGTATGCAGTCAACTTTGAAAAAAGGAGCGATTTCACCAATTCCAAAAATGTTTTCCATTTCATACGAAATATAATATGTCATTTGTCACTACATGTAGTTTTCATTTACTATTAAATCTTGTGTTATGATTAGGGAAATTATCAGACTATCGTTCGGATGAGGTTTTTGTTTTACATAATTGTCGTTGCGAGACGTTACACTGTAATGTATATACATCTTCCGATTCGTTAAATCTTCATACGCAATAAAGATTGATTAATGCGTAGTTTTCACATCTGAAGTTCAGATCAAGCGTACATTTATTTTGATGGATTATTTCCTATGACATTTAGTTATATCTCATGGGTGTTATTCCAGATGTATTGGGTCCACACAGTATCGAAATAGCTATACGCTCCATTTCATTGTTAAAGTACAGTCAAACTTGCGTTAGCGGTCGCCTATGTTAAAGCAGCCAGCTTGCATTAAACAGCCACTTGAAGATTAACTCAAAACAAACATGTTCTTCTTTATTTGACTTGTATTAAGCAGTCATGTTTGATCAGCTGCAACATTTTTTACATTTTGATGCTTAAGATTTTATTTTTTTACTTGGATTTTACGCCGCTTTCAACATTATTTCAGTTATATCACGGCGACAGTTCACTTATTCATGATCCATGGGTAAACAAACCAGTACTAGGCTAGAAATTGTGCATTGCCAAAGGGCACTCCACCATGACCGTAGTGCCGCGACTGGGGATCGAACCCGGGACACCCGGTTTCAAATCCATGAAGCTAACCACTCGACCACAGCGGATTCCTTTGATGCTTAAGACAAGTTTGACTCTATAATAAAAAACAATATTGCCGAGAACAATGTATACATGTATTAACGTTCTTACCTAGAACCCCGAGTCTGTAGTTAACCGTTATGACGATCACCTCTCCGTAACTAGCGAGGACACTTCCGTCATACGCATTTCCGGTTCCGACTTCGTACGATTCGCCGTGAACGAAGATCATTACTGGAAAACTGCGGACGTTGTATTGGTCTGAAAAGAGAGATAGTAAAGCCGTGAGCAAATTATATAACCTAGGATTGTTTGGTTATTGGTTGTTTTACGATCCTTTAACTTTTTCAGCGCCAAAGGCAATATTGAGCTTTTTGCAAACAATGCAGATTCAGGTGAGTCAGCTCGTAACGAGCTGTCTCACCTGAAATCCGCATTGTTTGGCTGTGAGTTATGAAAATAAAGTCGTCCGATTTTGAACATAGAAGAGTCTACTTTAAACAATTCGGCGCTGAAAGGGTTAAACAATGATACATAGATATACTTCAATTATGTGTGTTGCTTGTTGAAAACCCATTTTTGATGACGTCAGTTTCGCAATATGTTTGTATCTGAACATACCACGTTTGAAGCATGTGCGTTTACATAGTACGGTTTTGAATACATTGTTGGTGTGCTGTCACGTTTTATTCTAGTAACGAAATGAACTTGGATGGACCGTGACAGCGAACCCGCTTGGGACGAATACTTGAATTCGGATTACTTCCCTTTGTCAATTGTCCGCCATTTAAACAATGGAACACACATGTGATAGCCCACAAAGTTATTTCTCAAGTTTTGGCTGCAATGTAGGAAATCGTTGTAAGTTCTGTTTCATGTATTATCTGTACACTTGCCATGATTAGTCTGTGTTATGACAGAAAATGTGCGTGTTCAATTTCAAGTGTATTTAGTAATACTATTTACTTATATTTTGTTTAGCGGAAAGAGTAAGACGCTTTAGTGAAGTTGTTATCCCGTTTATATTTTAAATACAGTGTTTTCCAATGCAGCACACTGATGCGTTGTTTATGCTTACTGTGACCTCCGATGTCATGACAGTACAGTGGAAATAGTTGATAGTGTCATTAATGGGTACCATCATGTTTTCTAAAAAAATGGCACAATGTTATACTACTGAATCTTCTAATTTCTAATTGCAGATGATTCTTGTAACTTTAATGAATATAACACCACCTTTAAGAAATAACGCCCGTAAACTGATCTTCGGGGTGTTGCGATAAACTAGGGCGCAGATCAGCCAGTGTCGCTACACCGTTTGAAGAATTGTCCCCGTTCGTCATTCAGTCATTAAAACAATATAAATATACGCGGCTCATTATATTTTTGCCTGAAGCTTAAATGATGTCATGCGACATTGCTGCCAATACATTATGCATTAAGTAATGGAATGCCTTGCACTGATTGACATCGTATCACAAAGGTCGCATGCTATACATTGGAATACGTATATGAAGAGCTCCAAATAAGGGGCGTTTTGCATGTTCTAAAATCCTTATTTAACATTATAAACCTATGTTGTGGGTACTCAAAAGAATCGTCTCATCGAGACGATTATTTTGAGTACCCAAATCATAGGGTTTGGTTGGATGATAACAAGAGGTAGTGTCGGTAAACGAGCTGTATACGCCTCCTTATCTGGACCTCTGCTTTGAAGTTATTTGTTTTCTGAATTGTTGAGTGAGTGGGCAAAAGACACGTTCTGTAAACATTTAGTCTTCTCTTAACAAATACACATAAATCAGAAAATTTGCTCACAATGAAATATACAAAATAACATTTCGAAATGAATGCATTACAGTAGCATTGATTTGCAAATATGGAAAGCTTTCCGACTGGTGCATCGGAATCAGGATATCTTATACCAAAAGTAATGGTAATCAACCTAGGAAATGCCATTATTTAACATGAAAGTGTCGTAAAGCACCATTCAAACTAATAAAACTCAACACATATGCTTACTGAATTTAAAACATGTAGAGTGTACGTAAATATTAGGTAAGAAGAAAAAGAATACAACATTATTTATTGTTGAGCATATCAGGGTAATTATTAACCCTTTCACTGTCGAATGATCAAAGTATACCAATTGAAAATTGGAACACTCCATCTTTCATCCAACAGAGAATTTGGTAAAATTTAATGTCTAAGTGGCAAACAATGCAGATTTCAGGAGAGACAGTTTGTATTGTTTGCAAAAGCCTTTAATTGCCTTTGACAGCGAAAGGGTTAAATAAAAAACCTCTTAGAAAAGAAACGGACAATGTAAGATATATATCTCCCAGACAAACAAGGGATTCTCTATCATATATTTTCCCCCGTACAAGATAACCAAAAGTACGTCCACGATCGCTATTCAATAGCTTAAAGGCATGATTAATCATTTAATGTGTAATATTTATCTAAAATTATATTCTAGCTGTCCTAAAGGCAGACTAATTTACGACATTTCTACATCCTTTTCTCCCTACTCCGCTACGTCTTGTGTAATACAGAACTTGACATTCTCATCCCATTTCCGAGGGTCGACTTTTCATATTACAGATTTTCTTGATATGTTGTATTGATTCGCTTCTGGGAAAAAGATGGGTTTTAAATTGCGAATGCAGAGGGTGAAAACGTGGGCGAGTCGGTACATACGCACACTTGCTCCTGAGCTGTCATTGTTCGCATGTGCACGCATACTATACTTTTGCAGTATTTAACTACAACCTTCGCCCAACATGAAACAAGTCTAAGTGTCTTTATACGATACAAAACGGAAATGGAACAGACACCCATTTGCCTGACTCGGCCAACTTGTCTCTATTTCGACTATTGTAACAGTACCATGGCACGGTGGACAATTTCGTATAAAAAATACATCTTCAGGGCACGGTGGATAGTTTCGTATTAAAAATACATCTTGAAATAGTACCATGATACGGTGGATAGTTTAGTATAATGATACATCTTTAAACAATACAATGGCACGACGGCTAGTTTCGAATAAACAATATCGCGAAACAGTACCATATCACGTGAGCAAGTTTCATACGCACAATCTCTCCCGAGCTTTCATTGTCCGCATGCGCACGCATACTATATTTGTCTTTATACGATTCAAAACGGAAATGCAATATACACCCCTTTTGCCTGACTTTGCCAATTTCTCTCTATTCCGATAGTTTCGAATAAATCTTATCTTGAAACTGTATCACATCACGTGGGCTAGTTTCAAATAAAAGATACATCTTGAAACAGTACCATGGCACGGTGGACAGTTTCGTATAAAAAATACATCATTAAATAGTACCATGGTACGGCGGCTGGTTTCGAATAAACATTATCTTGAAACAGTACCATATTACGTGGGCAAGGTTCCGATAAAATATACATCTTGTGAAACAGTACCATGGTACGGTGGCTAGTTTCGAATAAACACTATTGTGAAACAGTATCAAATCACGTGGGCTAGTTTCGAAAATTCAACCTCTTGCATAACGTAGCATTTTGTATAGTTTATAATAAACACTCTTTTGAAACGGTATCATTTGACGTGGGCAAGTTTCGAATAAACATTTTTCTAAAACAGAACAATGGTACGATTGCTAGTTTGGAATAATCTACATCTTGAAACGGTTCCAAGGCACGGTGGACTTG
Organism: Serripes groenlandicus; assembly: GCA_031761405.1. Classification (NCBI taxonomy): domain Eukaryota; kingdom Metazoa; phylum Mollusca; class Bivalvia; order Cardiida; family Cardiidae; genus Serripes; species Serripes groenlandicus. The sequence goes on along the minus strand of JASEVX010000008.1, from coordinate 46,809,257 downwards.
TTTTGAATAAATTACGTATTGTCCCAAAACTAATTTCAAAAGGCGTCACAAGAAAGAGTTGCGTAGACGTGATGGGAGAAGCTTCACACGTCTCATAACGAACTTCAGCAATACACGAACGGCCACATTGAAACGGAGAAGATCATCATTAGAATGCGAGGACGTACCTTGGTCTTCCCTAGTTGCTTAGCTTATGTTCGTAGGTAAGGACGTGAGGTAGGATATACAAGACGATGATCAAATAATCTCGTTCTACAAGTTTCCAACATTCAACAAATCTGCAGCTGACCACTTTGTAAACATCTAGGCAAAAACAAGGACAGTCTTTGTAAACTCATGAATATTAATTTTTAAGGATTGAAAACATTTTGGCTAACTTGAGAACATGCTAGCTAATCGTGAGCAATGTCTCCCTTTTTCACCATGTTTTCAAAAGTGATCTGCTGCAGAGGCGTCAGAAAGCGTCCGTATGATGGAAAGGGTTATGGCATGATTGTGTCCACTAGTACTAGCATATTTAAGGAAATAACCGATTTGTCTTTCCTAGTAATGATATGATCAAGAAAGACAAAATGTCGCCTTGTTTAAGTGCATCGCGCCTTTAGAACTGACTCTTAACGTACACTGAAGAATCGAGCAAACCTGTGCATCCACACAGTCTCACCAAAAGCTTTTTCGTCTACATGTAGTTAACTTATTGATGTTTATTTTGTCAAATCACTAAAACTGTAGTCTTATTATTTATATGCCTATTTGAGCCGTCCGGCAAGAAAATCAACATTGTGGACTCTGCGTAAGTATCGACCCGGATCAGCCTAAGCATGCCGCGCAGGCTTACCCGGATAGACACTTTACGCCTCCTGTGAAGTTTCTGTTTCAGGAAGCATTACTCTATATCTCGTTCCCCCTGAGACCGAATGTGTCGCCCCGGATCAGTCTGCGCGGACTGCGCAGGCTGATCTGGGTCGATACATTACGCAGAGGCCATAATGTTGGTTTTCTCGTGGAATGACTCATTTACCTTTATACGATCTCGATGCGGGAAGTCAATACAGCCCAAAATCGCCTAACGTGGCTCGTGAATACTCGAAGAAGAATATTATTGAAACTTTTGCAATATTTTATCTACAAAGTGGTGTATCATTGCGGGTTAAACTAGTCCCCCCATAATTCTTAAAGATTGCAGACTAATATAAGTATCAACTCTTGTTTAACTTTAACATTTAATTGTTTGTGATACAATTTGGAGAACACGTTTATATCCCTGGAGAATTCAATTAGATGAACTTGTTTCACCAGATTTCTGCTATGTAAAGATAATTGTTTATTGGCAACAGTAATCGATTGAAATTAATTTATTTTGCGTACTTTCTCGAGACCACTAGAAACATGCGTAATTATCTCTACGCACCGTGTAAATGTACGACAGAGGTTTGTGCACTGCGAGAATTTGTTGGTGCCTCATTTTGCGTGACACGGAACGCATTAAAATAATCTAAAAGGAAACAAAGCAATGCGGGTACCAGCATGTTAAAATGATAAAGGTTATAATTTACTGCTTGAATCAAGCCACAACAAAATCGTCACGTGGTATGCTCGTTGTTGACCAATCAAAATTAAATTTAGAAACATGTGACGTAACAATGGAACAAGAGTGTCAAATAAATGACAGTTCGCCCTCTTTTTATATGTCTGATCACCATACTAAACGCCTGTTCATGGATAAACAGTTCTTATGAAACCTGTGTGAACTTACATCATTCATGGCTTGTGATTGTAAGACGTTCCCAAAAAAGACATGTTCAGCTACTGGAGCAGGCTTTATATGGAGTAGTTTGATTAGTTGAAAAAGAGCTTTGATTGTTGTCGACAATTTCCAAATGTCGTTTTGTGGATGTGTCTGTTCGCGATATGACACATATGGTGGCATTCGGTCTCGCGGGATATCAATTGTCCATGCCCCGCATAGAACAATATCAAACCCGATATCGTTACTACAACATGATAGTCCATATACTAGCCGAATTACGAGAAAGCCAACGTTGTGGAATCTGCGTAAAGTATCGAACCGGATCAGGCTAAGCATGCCGCGCAGGCAAATTCGGACATACACTGTTTGCCTCCTTAGGATGTTCTGTTTCAGGAATCATTACTCTATACCTCTATTCCCCTGATATGGAATGTGTCGGCCCAGATTAACCTGCGCAGACTTCGCAGGCTGATATGGGTAGATACATTACGCAGAAACCATAATGTTGATTTTCTCTTGGAACGGCTCATATAGCAAATAGTTTCCTTCTAATAAACCAGGGACCATTTGTACTTTCTGTACTTAGAAGTAATTAACCCTTCCCAACAAAAATACGAATTTGCAGCAGAATACTTTTGAAAACATTGTGTCAAAGTTTAAAATTGCTCATAGAAAGAAAATGTCTCATTCTGTCACAATGTTTTCAACATAAGTATTATACTTTCTTGTGTTGCGAGTATGCGTCTACTGTCAGGGGCGTAGCTTTGCAATAATCAATGTGTAGGCCGTCTCGTGAGAAAATCAACATTGTGGACTCTGCGTAAAGTATCGACACAGATCAGCCTAAGCATGCCACACAGGCCTACACGGATAGACACTTTTCGCCTCCTGTGGATTTTTCTGTTTCATGAATAACTTCTCTATACATCTATCCCCCTAAAGACGGAATGTGTCGGCCGGATCAGTCTTCGCGGACAGCGCAGGCTGATCTGGTCGATACATTACGCAGATGTCTATCGCCGCAGCTGCATTTTGGGGCATTTTGAGAAAAAACGTGTAGGCACGTGCCTACAGTGCCTAAAGGGAGCTACCCCTAACTGTAGATTTGTGTGAAAGGGTCAAGGAGAAAGGAGATATTCAGGATGACCATTACAGGTTGCTGCGGGGAGTCTCCGTGCCTTCGTTAAATAAGCGCCGGACACCGGAATTAAAGACATGTTTATAACGCGAAATAATGACATTTCCTTTTAAGCTGTTATATTAGTAAACAGCATGGGACACGGCGATAATGAAATATTCACGTGTGAGAATAGCTTTTCTGTAACATTTACTCTAATGTAAGAGCTAAAGAATAATAGTTGACCAAACCTGAGGTCAATATCTCCTAGATATACTTTTATTTATTTGTTCTCATTTATTTTGTATGGACCTTTATGTGGTATTTTGTATCCGTTAGTTTTTTAGCTCTGATTGTATCGCTTAAACATCAATTAAAAAGGAAGATGAATCCGAGAAAGGGAAATACGACGAGCCATATGTTTGGAAGAGGACATGAGGGGTGTTGCAGAAACACCAAGCTTAACCCTTTCCCTCATATAGACGCTTTCTGACGCCTCTGCAGCAGCCGGCTTTTTGAAACCATAGTGACAAAAGAAGAAATTGTTAAAACGAGCTATTTTTGCTTTTGCCGCAATGTTTTCCACTTTTAGTCATAGGTTTTCTATCCAATTATAGAGATTTTCCATTTTTTGACAAAGTGTGTTCAAAGTCATCTGCTGCAGAATTGTCGTATGAGGGAAAGGTTTAACGTAATGATCACACGTTTGTAAAACAAAAAGGCTAGCTTAGGCGTCAATGCATAGTATCAAAATGAATTCTAGTTTACAGAAGTATGTTCATACCTTCTACGACTAGTTGCCGAACAGTGTAGATCCGGATTAGACTGCGAAGATGCACTGGCTGATATTAACATTCACTATTTGATTCTTAGTACAGACATTAAGAAAAAGTCATATGACGAAGTTTCCTGAATATAATTACAACTAAAGGAGGTCAGCGACTATTACCATTGTATACTAAGCTGGTATGACTCATACAGTGATCGAACTCTGGTCTCCCGCTCTCTATCACTCTCTCTAGAATCGGATGCACTTACTATTTCACAACTAATGCAGTTAAAGTAAAACGAAGACAAAAGAAGTTAGGATGAAAATGAAAATGAGGCAATGTAATTTGTTTTTTACATAATATACACATCTTATAGGAATCGTCTAGCCTGTTCTGCTAAAAGCCTTCGATAGCGTTCAATAAATAATGGAAACACTACTTATCATCAACATAAATCTTCAGAAATAGGGTCAAACTTTAAACAGTGTTTGAAGAAGGATTGCGAGGTTGTTGTATTTGTTGCCCAAAATTGCTTGCAAAAGGTATCTTCTACTAGACTAAGGACGTATAAGTCAATACACTGAAGTATTTAATCCAGGGGTATAGCTGCTAATTCCTGTGATACAAAAACGTTTCGGATGCGGGGGCAAAAACAGAATTTCACGGAGTGTCATAACAAATTACGCGAGCCGTTTTTCAATTATGGACTTCAAACGTCCGCTAATTGCCGATCATGGCCTATCTACTGCAGTTAACTAGAATGTACTACATCATAGAACTACTGTGTGAGCACGTCAGGTAATATAGGTCCAGATAGGGAGGGATATTAAACTCTTTTCCCCATAATATCCTTTTTATTATCGAACATAACCCATAATGAGAGTACTAGAATTAATCGTCTCATTGAGACGATCCTTTTGAGTACCAACAACATAGGGTTATAGGGTCAACTATGGATTTAAGAACATGCACATCTTCCCTTAGCTAGAGCTCTGACTTGTAAGAATCACATTAACGTAGATATACATGCTATTGACGATGATTCAGTTTCAAGTACGCTTACAACAGCCTTCAGTGTTATTTATGATCATAGTTGACATAAATGTAAAAATGCAAAATCTAGCAAAACGATTATACCCATTTATTTCCATGTTTTGTTTTAGGCGAGAATGACTCGTTTGATATGAAGAAGGCTCACATTTGTTATTCTCGCTATTAAGTCGTCCTTGATTCTTAACTTAAAATGCGTAAATATGAAAAACGACCAGATCTTGTGAAGATTAAAAGGACGACTGGTGCACGTCTGCCAACGCGAAAAAAAAACCATAAAACATTTTACAGTTTTCTAGAAGGACTAAACTCGCCGTAGTTATTATAATTGTACGTAATATGATTTGTTGGCGTACCCATGTTGTCGTATATTTATTTATTTCAACATTATTCCAGTTATATCACGGCGACAGTCCACTTATTCATGATCCCTGGGTAAACAAACCAGTACTAGTCTAGAAAATGTGCCTTGCCCAAGGGCACTCCCACCATGACCGTAGTTCCGCGACTGGGGATCGAACCCGGGACACCAGATTTCGAAATCGCCGACGCTAACCACTCGACCACATCGGATTCCCCATGTTGTCGTATATAAAAGGACGATGTTTGCTAGAAGTTCCTTGACAGACTCTGAGACTTATTGACGTACACTGTGGATCCAGATCAAACAGCACGGATGCGCTGATTGATCTGGATCTGCTTTTGTCACACATGCCCCAAAGATCGGTTATGACAGACAGGAGCGTAGCTTTGCAATAATCAATGTGTAGGCCGTCTCGTAAGAAAATCAACATTGTGGACTCTGCGTAAAGTGTCGACCCGGACCAGCCTAAGCATGCCACACAGGCCTACCCGGATAGACACTTTTCGCCTCCTGTGGATTTTCTGTTTCGGGAATCACTACTCTATACATCTATCCCCCTAAAGACGGAATGTGTCGGCCGGATCAGTCTGTGCGGACAGCGCAGGCTGATCTAGTCGATACATTACGCAGATGTCTATCGCCGCAGCTGCATTTTGGGGCATTTTGAGAAAAATGTGTAGGCACGTGCATATAGTGCCTAAAGGGAGCTACGCCCCTGACAGAGCACCCTAAAATTGTACTTATTTGTTTGTATATATCCATGTCTTGAGAAGTTTAATAATGAATAAAAATTTAGAGCATATTGTGCAATATTTCTTAGGGATTTGAATAATAAATCAGAATTTGTGAAATTGTAACATATTTAGCAAGATATACATGTAAAGCCCTTCAATTTCCAACCAAATGTTCAACATTCCTTCTACCGCTTTGGTTGAGTAGTGCTAGAAGTGGTAACTAACCAAGAACACGACGTGAAATTATTGAAAACATCTTTAAAGCGGTGTAAAACACAATACAAACAAACAAAAAAAGATACAAAATAAAACATTGATTTTCAAAGAAACAACTGCGTTTTTATATTGAAACGACTGTTTGGAATTGATACTGAAATCCATAGTCCACAAGTGTTTCAAGTGCAGACAATGATAGAAACAATCTTTTGTAATAACTAAAGCGAACCACTGATTGACTTTATAAACAGCGCGCCTATCTCATGTAACCCTCATGACAAACGCGGTAATGCCCTTATTCATTTTTATTTTAATGTGTTCAATACAAAATTCCTCTGACAGATAAATTCCATTAGACAAACGTGCGTTTGGTCGCCCCGGTCATAAAAAACGCATTTAGATTGTTATCAAACCGTAGAGTAGCGTGCACGCGGCCTTTAGATTTGATGAAGTTGGTGTATTATGAAATTGGGAGACAAAAAAGGAATAATAAAAACAATATTGAAATGGGATTTGGTGGATCACGTTTTGTCTTCGTTTTTAAAAGCTTGCGTGATTTTTTTATTAAGATCTCAATTCTTTTAATGGACTTAAATGTAAAGAAGCATACATTGATCAGCGTCATTTGAGAATCGACCTAGAGGTTAACCCTTTCCAATGTACCACAACTCTGCAGCTGACGACTTTGAAAACATGTAGGCGGATTTACAAGGAACATTTTGTTTTTAATGAAAGTATAATTTTTGAAAAGAGTTAAACATATTGCTGCAAACATATGAGCATTTCATTGTTATTCCAGATTACTTTCAAAATGCTGCATAAGCGTAAACGAATGCTTCTACAAGTGGGAAATGGTTAGGGTCAGGAGTACACTGCACTGTCGATTTAAATCCAATTTGCAGAAGTGTGTACACTGTACCTTTATTCCCAACTGTACTGGACCAAAAATGCTATTATAAAATGGTGACGATCAGAACAACACAGAACAGAGCAGATTCTTTATCTACATTTGACTTAAACCAAATGTTCATCGTCATATATATATATAAAGTTATAACATACATGTAACAATGGCAATTATTTAATTTTGTTATGGAATAACACAATTCAGTGACATTTAATTTAGAAAATAGATAGCGATCAGAGAAGGAAAACCTAACTGACCTTGCAAACATATACTGTAGTCTGATATTGGTCTTACCCGGATAACGTATACCAAAAGGAAAGATTTTCACATGGCGTGAGTTCTTATTATTCCTTATTGGAGGTTATTTTTTTCCCATTATCTTGATTGAGGAGCTCTTACAAATACAACGTATTACGAAATAAAATCTGACAAACTATATCATCATGCTCCATCAGAAAAATCACCTTTTCCCCCACAATAAACCAAAATACGTCTCATTGTTCTCTGTTTAAAACGTCATTATGTTGTTCCATGTGTGATCAGTCGTCTTTTTGAAGATGTATTTTCCGATATTTATTACAATATCAATAATGCACCTAAATAAAAAGTGTTTACTGGTCACTGGTATGGGTTATATGCACAACTGTCCATAGTCACTTTATTATTTCACATTTTAATTTGTTTGAGAGAAAATTGAAATGGATTCTAAAAAGTATCAGATGACGAATATATAGCATATGTGGTTGGAAAACTGCGTTTGAAATGAGAGAAATAGTTGTTTTTTTTTGTTCCCATAGTTCTTCTTCTTCCTTATTTTAATTATTGCCGGGGGACAAAACTTTCTGTTTCAAAAGAGATTCGTACATAGTCAGCTAATGTGTTAAAGATTCCTTACTGCGGCTCATATTTCATTATTTCAGTTGAACATGCAATATCCATGTTTTACTGATTAAAACATCACAATCTAAGCAATTAACGTTGCTTTTTCCAGACATTTCATGACAGAAAATCAGCAAAAATGATCTCATTTTGCAACAGCACAAACTAATCAGTTAATGATTGAACGTGCGCCATTTTGGATTTTAACACCATTGAGTGATGATACTGACATTTAGACTCCCCGGAACTTCAAGAATTTTAAGATAAAACCTTGTACAAGCGACGAGAAAAACACCATCATTACACGTAGTTAAACCATTTCATGAGTCATACAATTACGTAACCAGACCTTTGGGGGTTTTGTGATCAGGATTGATGCAGATCAACCTGCGACTCGATGCAGTCAAATCAGGATCTTCCCTGTTCGCCATCTAGTCTAAACACGAATCAATGAAACTTCCTTGTCTCGAGACCAGCTCTGTTTTCATGTGTTCATTATATTTTGGTTTAGAAGAGTTAAACTCTTGTTTACATCTAAGTGTTGTCTCTGTTGTACACATATACACAAAAGAAACACCCTAAATTATGATACATACAGTACTCTCTGAAATTTGTTCTAAGTGTCAAATTACAAAGCCCATGTTCAAACAGAGTATTGAGTATTGGTCATTTTTAATAAGAATACACTCGCATTTAATCAAGTAGAAACTTGGGTATATAGTCACAGAGCACACAGAGCTTAATGCATTTAAGTTACCTCAAACGATTAAGGGTATCGATGCATCTTCCTTTCTACAATAATACATCTTTGAGCGTTGGCATGATACCAGATCGGGAATCACATTTATACCGTTATCAGTAGCTGCATCTGGCGCGGTGCATGTATTTAAATGGTTAGGACGCTCGCTGGTGATTCTGGGCGAATATAAAGTCCCTGCGGTGACATAGATGAAAGTGCATGTGGCAAGCCTTCGTATGAGCCATACCACGAACAAAAAACAGCATTATGGACTCTGTGTAATGTATCGACCCAGATCAGCCTGCGCAATCCGCGCAGGCTAATCTGGGACGACACATTCCGTCTCAGGTGGATAGAGGTATAGAAAAATGAAATAGAAAATCCACAGGAGGCGAAAATTGCATGTCCGGATTAGTCTGCGCGGCATGCTGATCCGGGTCGATACTTTACGCAAAGTCCAAAATGTTGTTTTTCTCGTGGGACGACTGATATCGGTATGACGTTGCTCGTACTTGACGGGGTCAGTTCGTGACATTGTCTCTCAAAACAAACGAAGGCGAATTAATCTTATTATCAATGTCAAGTGAGAGATTGTTAAAAGGGATTTTTCAATATTTCAAACAGAATTCTATCATTTCGTTAAGCGTTTGCATCACGAATATTAATGATAAAACGCAAGACGAAATGGCGGCAACGCCGGAAGTCCCTGATCCGGTTCAAGCCAATTACTTACGCTGAGTTCTTTGTAAACAATGCATATCTTCCTTTTGAAAATATACACAAATATCTGTGTCCATCGAAAAATGGGTCTTAAAACGAAACCGTAGTATGTTAATATATATATTCCGTTAAAGCCAGTAATTCAGTTCCGTATGCTCTTCAAAGAGCTTTCATTTCAAGTATATATGATCAATTTATAGTAGTTCTCTAATATACGCCGAGCCCCGGTAGGTCAGTTGGTAAAGATGCGGGCTGTCAACCCATGGGTTGTGAAATCGAACCCCAGCTCGGCCAACATTCTTTCCGACATTTGACAATAAGTCACTGTGACAAGCATCATTCGTCTTTCACCAATTGGCTAATAGTCTATGTGGAGATGCAGCCAGTTGCTTGGAAAGTATGTCGAGGGCTTGGCATGAAACGGTTGTAACTAAAATTGGTATTTATTTTACCAAGGTTATTTACTTCGCCATAAAGTCTTTAAAGGCGTTATATTATTTTTCTTGGTAAACAATGGAAATTTAGTTGCCATTGCTCGTTCTGAGCAATGGCACCTAAATTTGCATTGTTTACAAAAGGGTCAAAATTGCCCCTAAACCAGGGTTTTCAAAATAGGTTTTTAGTTACAACCGTTTCACGCCAAGCCCTTGATGTTGTGTGGAGTACTGCTGTGAGAAAGCCATAATACACTGATAAACTGGTCGCCGTGATATGACTTAAACATTGTTGAAACGGCGTTAAAGCCAAATCAATCAATCTCTAATGTATAAGTACTATGTGTGATACTAAAAAGTGATACTCGTTTTCAATCACCCTCTGTTCGCAATGTGTACATTGCTTAATCGAGGATGTTTTTTGGTTGACCTAACAAGTTGTAAGGTCGTTAGCCAAATCAAAACATAGTGGGTGTCCATGGTGGTGCTCAAGTTAAACTAACCTCACGTGTGTGAAAAATATGTGCCTGCACATTCACGCAAACGATACCAAAATGGCTACTGATTTAAAGACGCTTCTGAAACCCTTGTATGCATAATTGACGTAAACAGTAAAGCGGATGGGTTGGCTGATCTGGTTCTATACTGGTCGCAAATGCCATACGTTTTTTTTCTTTCGCAGAGTGCTGCTGTTCAAAAGTATCACTAAGACCCATCTACCGACTATACGGTTAGATTACAATCATTTGTTTCACAATATTATTATTTTCGTTATAGACATGTATCAGTAATTTAGGCTTCTTGAGTATCATCTTTGATGCTAAAAAAAAATACGCAAATGTCAACAAGAAATGACAGGCGGGGGATAAAGAATGAAAGTCGCTGAACTAGATCGATACAGAGAGGGCTTAGCCAAGAACATTTTAACATTAATACATTTCAGCGCCGAATTGTTTAAAGTAGACTCTTCCATGTTCAAAATCGGGTGTGTCCATTTCTCAATTTATGAAAGTTTTGGACTATGTTGGTAACTAAAAGGCAAACAATACTGATTTCAGGTGAGACAGCTCGTTACGAGCTGACTCACCTGAATCTGTTTGCAAAAACTTCAATGCAGATTGTGGCGCTGAAAGAGTTAACACATGTCATCCAAAAATAAATCTGTCACGTTAATGCCTATAAATGATAAGTTCTAAGCTTATACCGACATATGTCTGCATTTCGTTATAGTGGGTGTTTGAGAACCATTTTAAAAATAAGTAAAAACATATTGTAGGTCAGCTGATGTATGCGACTGGATGTATGGTTTGCCATATCAAACTGTTATACTTTTTTTTCCGAAACGGGCATGCCTGCAAGTACTTGTATACATGCAAACCAACGAGGGCTTAGTTTTCTAAGTTCGGGAGTAATGCTAATGAAGCACGTCACGCGTGTCAGGGTCCTAGTGCATCTGCGTAAAAAGAAGACTCACCGAACCTTGTGTATCCAAACAGTGTAACATGAGCATTCGCGCATCGTCTACATGGTTTCATTGTTTGGTGGTTTTTACGCCGCTTTCAACAATTGTTCAGTTATATCACGGCGTTTTCTGGCTGAGTTACCAGTTCTACTAGTCTATTTATCCTGACCCCAGGGCAGTCAATCGTAATGCTAACCCCGCAACCCTTGAACATCAAGGAGGACAGCCATTACTGCCATTTTCAAAGTCTTTGGTATGAACCGGCCGGGGATAGAACCTGCGACCTACTGCAATCGATGCGGACGCTCTACCACTACCCCATCGAGGCATGTATAATCCAGTAATGTACGTGTCTTTTGACGAAAAAAAAATAGAACTGTAACCCTCTTTAGTATTACGTCAAGTAAAATATATGTTGTCCCGTAATGGAGAGTCAATAAGACCTTAAATATGTAGACAGTGTGATGTGGTATTTTGCATTTATCAACGAAAATAGTTGTTTTGCATGATATTTTACACCGCTCTCAATATTTTCCAGTTATATCACGACATTTCCTTGGTTAGTTAGCAGTACTAGTAGTCTATTTATCCTGACACCAGCGAGTCCGTCTTAATGCTACCCACGTGTGCGCCAAGGAGAAAGCCATTCATTATGCTACCACCAAGGACAGAATGCTGAAGTGAATCTTTGCAAATTTTTGCGAATCAATAGCGTCGGATGTACTTCAAAAACTGCTATGTAGAGCAGAACTTTATTTGTTCAGTTGATTGCTACATAAACAACCCAGACTTTTGGGAATTTAACATTTTAACGTTCTCATCTGAAATTTGTGACCCAATAAATATAAACAAGTTGGCGAAGATCAGATTTTATAACATATTTTATGTCAAAACTTCAATTGCTTTATTATTTAAATGAATTTAATGCTATCAGTAAATCATGCGTACACATGTAGAGTCAATGTAAATTGATGTAATCATTATTAACCCTTACCAAGCTGTTTCTGCGTCAGAAATAGTTTCGTATCATGTGATACACGGCTTTTAAACTACACGTACGAATACTGTAGACAAAGATTAGCCTGCAAATCCGTTGTTCGCATCTGATATATTATTTGCTAGCAAAGACGGCTCCATAAATGTACAAGGACATATTTAACAATCAGAGATGACGACATCAGCTTTCAGGAATACAGCGGGATAAGGGTTAGGTTTCGTTGAGAAAGAGTTTTATTTTAGTCAATGATTGTGACATTCTAATGTAGTCTAAGTATAAGATATGAGGAAGATAAAACATGATAGTGATTTAAAGCATGCAAAACATCGATATATTTATCGGTCGGGATATGTGTGTTGTTACCGCGTCCCTACAGTTAAGAAATCTGCAGCAGACAACTTTGAAATAATCTAGACGAGGATATTGAAACTGTCTGTAAATTTGAAATTCTATTTATTTAAATAATTTAGAAAACATTGTGACAAAGGAGAAATTGATCACCATGAGTACTTTCTCCTTTTGCCACAATGTTTTCAAAAGTGTGCTTGCTACAGATGTATACAAATTATTATCTTAACCCTTTCCCTCATACAACAATTCTGCAGCAGACGACTTTGAACATATTTTGTGAAAAAATAGAAACATCTCTATAATTGAATGGATAATCCATGACTAAAAGTGGAAAACATTGTGTCAAAAGGAGAAATTGCTCGTTTTGATCAATTTCTTCTTTTGTCACTATGTTTTCATAAAGCCGTCTGCTGCAGAGGCGTCAGCAAGCGTCTATATGAGGGAAAATGTTAATTAATAGGATCGGATTAAAAACCATCTCGTAGAAGTTGATAAACGATTTAGAGAAGTCGTACAACGACTGAGTCACTTTAAGGGTATTTAACAATGGCGCTTTACTAAAATCAACAAAGTGCAATGCGTATATATAGTATCTTTTTCAAAAATGTGATTGTCTATCGAGTAAATATGTTCGTTGCTCGAAGCCATTGTTAATCGAGTCACACTTTTCTAGTACATGTTTGTACCAGCAAAGCAAAGCGATACTTTAATTACATGGCATTCGCGTGGCATCTCGGGAAATTTTGATAGGATTTAATCCGTTCCCTGAATAAAGATTTCCCCCAGCAGATGACTATGGAAACATCAAGACAAAACATAAGGGTAACCTTTATTTGATAAACGAAAGTAAAATAATTGACAAGAATTAAACACATTGTGTTTATACCAACAAAGCAAAGCGATACTTTAATTACATGACATTCGCGTGGCATCTCGTGAAATTTTGATAGGATTTAATCCGTTCCCGGAATAAAGATATCCCCAGCAGTTGACTATGGAGATATCAAGACAAACGTATGGGTAACCTTTATAAACGAAAGTAAAACTAGAACTATCACTGAAGATGATAAATACGCCCCCTAAACAGCACCTTGACCTACACCATAATTTTAAAAGTAAAAGGGCAATAACTCTGTAAAATAACATGCAATTGTAACCCCTTTAGGATATGCACATCTCCTCTTGGTATAGAAGCTTCATGTAAAATGTTATTGAATTCTACACAGTGGTTTGTAAGAAATAGGCCGAACGAAATATGGCTTCCGACCGACAGACAGACAGACAGACAGACAAACCGACACAGTGACTCCGATAGTGAATATAGTGACTCCTATAGTGACTCCTATAGTGACTCCACAGTGACTCTTCTTCGAAGGGGGTATAATAATCGACAATAATTAAACACATTGTGTCGAAAGGAAACAGTGCCAATAATGATATTGCGTCTTTTGCCACAACACTTTCAACAGTCCTCTGCTGTCAAATGCATCAAACGCGTCTGCAACTGGAAATGTTGAATGGTTAAATAACGCAGACGTAGAAAACCCTTGGGAGTCCATGCCCCGAAGGAAAGGTTTTCCCGTTGTGCTGCCTAATTACCAGAGTTGAATTACGGCAAACAATCGTATCGTGTGTCTGTTACAATATGTAGCTACGGTGGTAAGGGATTAGGCCGATACTACTGATTACCTACTTTGATTAATGACTTGGCAAAACGCTTCCTAATTGAATTAAAGAAAGCATGGCTATTTGAGAAATGATCCGCCTGGTTAATAACCTTTTTCCAACAAGTGTGTGTACTTTAAAGATACAAGCAAAACTTAAAACCTTGAAACGTTTGAGTTGGCTGAAATCCGATTTGGTTGGTCTACAAGCATTCCGTCATTTCCAAATTTCGAACACTAATTGTGTTGCAAAAGTCACGGGATTTGCTTGTTGAACCAGTATTAGTTGAATCAACATTGATTTAACAAAATGGAAATAAACTTTTTCGCGATTTATATAGCTAAATTCATTTCTTGTGATGCATTCTTTATCTAAAGCCAGGGTTAATTGTCGTCGATTGGAACGATTTCTTTTTCTTAACTAAATAATGCCCGAATGTACAGATGTAGGTCGAAAGAAACCATAAAACAGTAATAACTAACAAATAGCTTTCACGATTGCTTTCTTTATTTAAACGGATTGTCTACAATGACCCATACCATTTGATAGCAGCAAGTGCGGCATATATTTCGAATGTCACCTGATTATATCGTCGAATTGAAATTGGCTTTCTAGTTTTAGGTTTTCCCTATGTCGCTAAGAAAGGTTTACGCATATCAATTGCATATCAATGGTAGACCAATGGCAGATTAATGGCAGATCCTTAGCAGATCAATGACAGAGCAATGGCTGATCGTTGACAGAGCAATATCAGATCAATAGCAGATCATTAGCATATCAAGATCAGATTAATAGCAGATCTTTAGCATATCAATAGCAGAGCATTAGCATATCAATAGCAGATCATTAGCATATCAATAGCAGAGCATTAGCATATCAATAGCAGATACAAATCAGATCAATGACGAGGGTTAAGAGCTGGTAACTCAACCAATAGGCATTTTTCATCTTTTCCTAGATCTCTTAGATTTAGAACAGGGTCCAGAGATAAAAATCGATGATTTTTTTTGTTTAAACTTAAAATTTTACATCGATGAATTATTTTTGCGAAACAAAGTTTCGGTTTATTTTAATCACACTTGATTCCTGGAAATTTTACCAGTACTTACGCCTCTTGTGTGGACAAGAGGCAGGACTCGCTCATCACGAGATACGAAGCTGGAATAGTTTGCACGACGAGAGTCCCCCTGCTCCACTGTTAATTTATGAACAGTGTTGAACGGCTGCACTAGACAGTTATGTACAATTGATTGACCGTGCAGATATCTATTTTCACTACATCAAAGCGAAACATCAAGGAGATCACCTGTGCCGATCATAACTCATTCTTTTCCGTAGGTTTGCACAATTTGAAAATTATATAATTCAAATAAATCATGTAACCCGATCACTTTCGAAAATTACACTAGTTTTCTTGAATGTTCCGCATTTACCTAGTTATATTAGTAAAGTTTTGATCCGATGGATAATTTCAAGTGTCTTCGTTTTTGTTTTTGTTTTTTTTTTAAATAAAATACAAGATTGTTTATTGCACGTGATTCACTCATTAAATGCTAAAGATATACAAGTGAATAATTAGCTCATTAAACCCACATAACCTGTTGGGCTTATCAGTAAAGAAATAAATATCAAGTGCTTGAGATAAAAGTTACGAAAGGTTATTTATACATTTGTACAGATTACAGTTAATTTGTATCAAACAAGTTTATAATTCATCGTATTGCACAGTAAGCCATTTCGGAGATTTTTCCTTTTATCTGTTTAATTCATCAAACGGTCTACGCCACCTGAAACATTTGTCTGTTTGTGTGTATGATATTTAAGGCCGCTTTCAACAGCATTTCAAATAAATATATCTGTTTTTTATGTTTCCATATACACAATCAAGCATTAGCTGTCATACCAATTGTTGAATCTTGTCTCAATTCTCGTGATTGAAAATATTATTGTCAATACAATTGATCGTGTATGGGCCGCTTTAAACTACTTTTTTCAAAAAAATAAATAAATATTACATAGTTATATTATATGATAGTTATGATAACGACATGTAAGCAGGCGGACACATGAACAATAGAAGAAGGGTTATTAAAACTAGAATGCAGTTGGCGTTTAGATTCTTATAATAAAAGTATGCGCAGAGACTTGACAGTAAAATCCTGAGAATAATCATAAATTCTAGTCGGTATATATATATGTCCCAGCAGATTTTCCGAACCGAGCTAGTCAAACATGGTCAGAACAAAACAACGCCTGAGCATATACTGCGATATCTACAAAAGCACACATTTGTGCAAAAGAACAGTTTTCTAAGAACATTAATTTTCCCCACAATTCCAAATCAACGTCAACGATTTTTTTTCAGACTGATAACAACGCTTCAAACCCCGGTATATGATTGCTAATTCAGCGTTATGTGACGCCCACACAGAGTTAATATTAGGTCATATTTTTGACTGACCCAGCGTACTTTGAAGATGGATTATAGGAGCAAGTCACAAATCAATAGATTTCTTATTACCAACTCCAATCTTGTGTTATTTCGCCTTATATCATTCATATTTTGAGGTTTTGTTTTCGAATTCATACACTTCATGTGATTAAGTGTTCTTGGTAAAATCTCGACAGAGTATTTGACCCTATTCAGTCACTCAAACGCTGGGGGATAGGGCATTCTGATGTTAAACCCTTCTTACAGAGTACAAATGCAGTTAATTAAAATAACCCTCATATTCGTTTAATGCAAAGTTACATTACAAAGGTGACACAATACATACTTTTTTAGATCACCAGAGCCGAAGGCTCAGGTGAGCTATTCCTATCACTTTTTGTCCGTCGTCCGTCGTCCGTCGTCCGTCGTCCGTCCGGCGTTAACTTTTAGCTTTAAACATCATCTCCTCCCAAACTCCAAGGACAATTTCCGTGAAACATCACAGGACTGTTCCTCTGGTTGCCCTCTTTCAAAGTTGTTCAAAGATTTAAATTCCATTGAGAACTTTGGTTGCTGCGGCATCAGAAAGGGGACAAAATGTTTAAACTTTAAAAATCTTCTCCTCCGAATCTGCCTGTCAGATTCAAATATAATTTGGTAGAAATGTTCCTTGGGTGACCCTCTATAAAAATTGTTCAAGCCATACTGATTGGGCGAAAAACATGGCAGTCAGGCGGCATCAAAAAAGGGGCAAAATGACAAAATTTGAAAATTCCATTTTTATGAAAGTGCTTGTCTGATTTTAAGAAAATATAATACGAATCTTACTGTAATGATCCTCTATTTAATTTGTTTTAGCCGTTTTGATTGGTTACACAATCATAGCAACCAGGCGTCATCACAAAAGGGGTAAATTGAACTTTTAGCTACAAATGACAACCAACTCCTACCATTCCAATAGACCAATTTCCACAAAACATCACAGGAATGTTCCTTTGGTGGTCCTCTTTCAAAATTGTTCAAAGATTAAAATTCCAATGAGAACTTTGGTTGCTGCGGCATCAGAAAGGGGACAAAATGTCCAAACTTTAAAAATCTTCTCCTCCGAATCTGCCTGTCAGATTCAAATATAATTTGGTAGAAATATTCCTTGGGTGACCCTCTAAAAAATTGTTCAAGCCATACTGATTGGTCGAAAAACATGGCAGTCAGGCGGCATCAGAAAAGGGGCAAATTGACAAAATTTGAAAATTCCATTTTTATGAAAGTGTTTGTCTGATTTTAAGAAAATATAATACGAATCAAGAATCCTCTTTCAAAATTGTTCAAAGATTTAAATTCCATTGATAACTTTTGTTGCTGCGGCATCAGAAAGTGAGAAAAATACCCAAATTTTAAAATCCTTTTCCTCCATAATCTACTTGTGCGATTGCAAGATAATTTGGTAGAAATGTTCCTTAAGTGACCCTCTAAATAAACTGTTGAAGCCATATTGATTTCGTTGAAAAACAGGGCAGCAAGGCGGCATCAGGAAAGGTGCAAAATGACAAAAACTTTATAATTCCATTCTTATTAAAGTTCTTGTTAGATTTCAAGATATAAATGGCCTTTACTGATAAGCTGTTTCTTGAGAACTGTCCACTCCTTTGCAGTTTCATTTACACTCCCCGATAAAATTTTCCCAGATATTTGCAGTTAAATATTTGCTACTAATTTACTATCAATTAGGTGATCGATTTAGGGCCATCTTGGCCCTCTTGTTTATAAATGAGGATACGTGATGTAAAGGATATATTGCAAAACTCGAATGAAATGTTTTTAGATGCAAGGTCACCAGGAAAAGGAAGTTCAAACCTAATTACCCAAAATGAAACAATGAACCTAACGGATACAAATTGCAGCATTTAATATCAATTGGTAAAAAGGATTATCATGCATTAAAAGGAAACAATCTACATTGTTTCAAAACTGTAATGTCCGAAACTTAATATACGATAACAATACTCACTCAACTCATATTGTATTACAAATATGTCTTCTATATGGGTGTTCCGCCTCACTCATGTTACAGGTCCTGATCAGACAGTGGGAATGCGCAGCTTAAAGGGGACCAACAGTGTTCGAATGCATATTTCCTACGCATTTTGATGCATTTTGAAATTATTTCGACCAAAGGAAAACACGCTCATTATGAGCAATATCTCCTTTGCCAAAGTATTTGCAACTCTTTTCAATAAAATATACTTTATAGAGATTTTCTTGTGCTTAGATGATTTTCAAGTCATCTGCTTCAGACTTATTTTATGTTTGAAATGTTTAAATCTATTATTAGTAGGGATAAGTAAGAAAGCGAATATTTATACTGTTAATCGTGTTTGAACTGCGCATGACCATATGCAGGTATTTTAGCTGGAAAATGTGCAGGTATATAATAAATGTATTTGTTTGCACTTTTTTTGCTAATTTGTCACAGAATGCTTGAAGCAACGTCTGTCAAACATTGTCTATTTAAAGCCGATCGTATGGGCGCCTCCATAGACTTAAGTCTGCACCAAGCGTTGTACTACTACTTTCAATTTCGATTTCCCTAGGTAAATCCCCGGCCGTGTCATACGAAATACTTTTAAAATGGTAGAAAATGCTCTCTCTATCCTTGAGGAGTTAGTATTACGACTGATTCATTGGTGACGTGGTAAATGGACCAATAATGGACTGATAACCTACCCGGAACAACACGCCGTGATATAGATGAGCAATTGTTGAAAGCGGTGTAAATAACTGTATAAACGAAAACGGACGCTCTACCACCGAGGCGGTCTGAAGGAAAGGATAACGGGTTTAGAGCAACAAACACATGCCTAGAACGTGATCAGAATTCGCTCTGAACAACATTAGTAGTAATATTGACAGTAATATTATGAATAGGTGAGAACATGTTGTGCGTATCCTAGTATTTTCGTCTCATTTGCTCTTCGTAGAAAAGGCATAATATAATAACTCGGTTAATCAACGGTACATGGTTTTTGTAAGAGAAGTTCGTCGAGAAAAGATTGTCTGCCGAATGGGACATACGCGTACTATGGGAATGATGAATCAGTGTTTATTCTAACCGTTTTCACAAGTATGACTGAAAAAAATGTTGAAAACGATGTTGAACACCAATCAATCATTCAATTCAGAAATGATGTTAAACACCAATCAATCATACAATTCAGAAATGATGTTAAAACACCAATAAATCATTCAATTCAGAAATGATGTTAAACACCAATCAATCATACAATTCAGAAATGATGTTAAAACAACAATAAATCATTCAATTCAGAAATGATGTTAAACACCAATCAATCATACAATTCAGAAATGATGTTAAACACCAATCAATCATTCAATTCAGAAATGATGTTAAACACCAATCAATCATACAATTCAGAAATGATGTTAAAACACCAATAAATCATTCAATTCAGAAATGATGTTACACCAATCAATCATTCAATTCAGAAATGATGTTAAACACCAATCAATTATACAATTCAGAAATGATGTTAAAACCATATGCGTGTACTCTTATTTGTCATAGGTCTGTCTTGTCTGGTTCTGAAACTCTGAAACTCTTAAGAACACATTCTGAGCATGTAGTATAATGTGATACATTTTGAGCACGCGTTATTCTTTAGTAATCATTATACACAATCCCAATAGTTCAAAATAACACCTCGTTTTTTCACAAAGTCGACTCTTCCATGTTTAAAATACTAATAGGACCACTCCATTTGTCGTCCAACAGGACATTTTGAGTCTAAGAGGCAAACAATGCATATTCAGAAGAGACAGCTCGTTACGAGCTGTCACTCCTGAATCTGCATTGTTTGCAAAAGCCTTTAATTGCATTTGCAGCGAAGTAGTTAAATAAATAAGTATTTTATCTTAATCCGCTGAGGGGTGAGAAAGGTACAAGTTGGCCTTAATGAATAGGGTGGATCACGATCAACATGTACACACACACAATCTGATCAACATCTATACTGTTCTCATGTTACTGACTTCATTCGTTTAGAAGTGTTTGTCAACATATTAACATTCTAATAACATTGACCTGATGTACAATGGGATCTGAAGCTACACTGTACATAAATTCCAGACGGCATTGGTGGTTGAGCGTCCGCCTCGAGTGCAAGACGTCGCATGTTCGATCCCCGGCCTGGTCATACCAAAGACTTTAAAAATGCTTCTAATGGATGCACTCCTTTGCGCTCAGGGTTGCGGGGTTAGCATTACGACTGACTGGCTGGTGTCAGGATAAATGAACGTGAAGTACTGGTACATGTAACTTACTCAGGAAACGCCGTGATATAACTGAAAAATCAATCAATCTTTGAACTTTACAGAAATTCTCATGTGAAGTTCAGATCGATTATATAAACATTCATATTGAATCATACCGCTATCTCACTTGATTTCCAACCATAAAATATATTAAATAAACCAGACAAAATATTCCTTAATGTCTAGCAAATACAGTTACAGTTACGGTTTATATTGAATAGTAAAGCCAGACTGGTGTAACAACATATTCACGTAATGCGTAGCTACCCTTGTCTGGTAGCTTATTTGTCACATACGGGCTTTATCGCTGGATGTACTCCAGTATATGATCGTTTATAGGCAATCATTCTGTACATGGAATATTAAATGCGAGGAAGTTACTAGAAAATTACGGTAGATGAAGACAAAATCGATCCGACAATAGCACATTGACCTGTTGTTGACCTTTCAGCAAAGTTGTAAATAATGAGAAATTGAATGTGCTTAAATCAAATACGTGGTTTTCTGTATGAACATTCACACAATTCAACCTCGTACACTTTCTCCATTGACAGACTCTAAATACTTGAATGAATGTATATTGTTTTATGGCGCATCGACAGCTAAGGTCATTTAGCGCGCAATTAAATTTAATTATTCATGATCACTAGGTAAACAAACCAGTACTAGGCTAGAAAATGTGCCAAGGGCACTCCACCATGACCGTAGTGCCGCGACTGGGGATTGAACCCGGGACACCCGGTTTCGAAATCCCCGACGCTAACCACTCGACCACAGCGGATTCCTCTAAATACTTGACGTAACTCATTTATATTGAAAGCACCTAATGAGTACTGTATCTAAATTTCTAGTTTTCAGATCAATATACATACCAACCTGTGTTTAAAGACCACCCAATGAAAGGGAACAATCTGGTCTTTGTTCACAGGTGGTCTTTAATTACATTTTTTTAGTATGCAGAAAATGAGTAATTTGGAAATTAAAAGTGTGTAGTTGCTATAGACAGGGATGTGCTTAACAAATGTCGTCTTTAGCAGATGTTTGACTGTACATGTGTCCCTCTGGGGGCATCGTTTACTGCACTTTAAATTGAAATATGTTACAAAATGTATGAATTGTTCAGTTTTAATGCAAAGCAAACGTATTTCCTTGAACAACTACTATAACAATAACCGTTTTCTCTCATATATAACCCACCTGGAGTAGTCGACTTTGCCAGTCAATGCAAACATATCTTATACAGGCTATTTTGATTGAATGCACATGTACAAGTAGCAGCTATAAACAGTGAGGCAAATGGTGAAAAAGCTTATTTTGAGCAATTCTTCTTTTGCTACAATATGTTAAACAGTTGTCTGCTACAGGTGTGACAAACTATGTCTGGAAGTTATAAAAGGTTAAGATACCAGTCTATAACACATTTTGATGGACCGGAAGCGGGCTCGTTAGAGCAACCATATGAAACTGACAAACGAGAGGTGGTTCTCGACTACAAGGTAGGATAGACACGGTAAAGTAAATAAAAGGCAACGGAAGATTTTTTGTTTATTATTCTTGACTATTATGTTAAATAAAACAAGGAGGGCTACCTTTCTAAAAGGATTAGCCAAAGACAAACGTCATGCGGCATGTTACCCCTTTCGCTGCCAAAGACAATATCTTAAAGGCTTTTGCAGACAATGCAGATTCATGTGAGAGCTTTTGCAGACAATGCAGATTCAGGTGAGACAGCTCATGGAAGAGTCGACTTTGCGAAATTAGGCAGTGAAATAGTTAATTATGAGGTCATGTCACGGACAAAGAAACCCTGAATGATAGGTGATGCACGCAAGCGAGTACATAAAAGCCAAGAACGAATTAATCATTTAAGTTCTAAAGCCTCGACGGTAAGTGTCTTTCTGTGTTCTGTCTCGGATTGGCTTTCCTTACAAGCACATTTAAGTGAATTATAAAGAGTAGAACATTTATCAAAACTCAACAAGCTTTTGAATGCAACGACTTTTACCATTTGCATGTTACCCAGTTACATGCACAACATGGTTAGACGACGGAGCGCCGGATAATACACCGGATCGTCAATCGTTCTCTTATATTCAGGGAATAAAAAATCGTTTCTCCTTCCGCCGCTAAATGTAGTTCCCGGAAGTGCCCCATAGGAGATTTCAAAGATCCCGACGTTTTTATGTCTTGGTAATGAAGTAAAATAAGCACGCACACCATTTAACATGGCTATGCCTTAAACCAATGGAAGCACCAACAGTACACAGCCATTGACATGGCACCATCACTATAGAAGCGCATGCGTAGCTACTAAGCGGTGATGCTACTTCAGCATAACGTAAGGTGCTGCATCTCGTCTCTTATTTCATTGACACGAACAGTTATTTGTTTGGCTATATTTTGCATGTATGCATGACACCATAATCCTTTCCTGTGGTGTATAAATAAAAGAAAAGTAGTTTGCTTTAGGCTATTCGCATATACAGTAGTGAATAAACAAATCGAATATTACTACTTTGTTAAAAAAACAAACATAAGGATTACGCCAATCCCATTGTAATCAGGCTAAGATATTTCGCTAAACATATATTGGATCTGAGACCACCGCATAAAAGGTCATCTCGACCCTTTACACTCAAGTATATTCTGTACAACCCGAACAACCAGTAATCACCGATTTTCTTTCTCGTTTAACTATATCGGTTATCTTCTATGTTGATACACAAACGAGTGTAGGAAGGAAAGGTCATAGTTTTCCGAGTGGGCTCAGAAATTCTGCATATTTCGGGTCTATCTATTAAAGACCGGTCTAGAAGTCGAAATACCCAACGGAACGTTCCCGGGTTTATTTCTACCGACAGCCCGGGGCGTAGAGAGTAGACGGTACGAGTACATTTGATTGGTTGACGCAAATGTCAACCTAAGACGACCTTTACTAGGCAGTCATCATATCTATTTATACGAGCGTCTGCTACTGCAGCGAATACTAGTACTGGTGTAAATGAGGTTGAGAGTTAAATATGTAATTCCATAAAACAGTATATATTGAAGGAATAATAAGTGACATATTTTAGGTGATAGACTGGGGTCGTGATGCCGTTTGCAACACGTCATATCACGGTAGTAAGTTGACATGCCGATATGCTTCCTTACTTCATCCCCACCGTACTCCACATACATGTAACAGCCCGTCAAAGCAATTGGCCGTATATACTGTTAACTCGTTAATGGAAGACAAACGACGCCTGTCCCTTTGACTTTGTTTTAAACGTCGGAAAGAATACTGGCCGAGCTGGAATTCGAATAAAACAAAACACACCTGGATTGACATCTCGGTTCTCTACCGACTGAGCTACCGGTGCTCGTCTATATCTTATATCTGTAAGATGAATGAGGTGTATTGTTATAACGTTTCTAAAGCCATTCGAGTACTCGCAAGTTTAATGATGGATATAAATGCTCTTTTAGGAAATGTGTGCTTTGTCTGACATTCTTTGATGGTGGTTTTATAACCGCAGAAATCGTAGTTATTGCCTCTATAACCTTACGGGTATTGTGTTCACCTGGCAATATGAAAGCGGCAATGGCAATGATAAAACACATTAGAAAGTAGAATTACGTGTTTGCACTACCAATGTAAAGACATTCACAGCTCCATCCGGCAATCATTTCTAAAACTGCTAATTATAAAAATTAGTTAACCATTTCAGAGGACTAGATAACATTTGTTTAGTTAACTGTTCTTTCTCTCTCAACAGATATCAATAGATATCCCTACATATCCATTGTTAAGTGTTAAACGCCGCTTTCAACAATTGTTCCAGTTCTACCGGTCCATTTGTCCTTACACCAGCAAGTCAGTCAGTCGTTATGCTAACCCCACAACCCTGAGCGCCAAGGAGGACAGCATACTACCATGTATAATGTGTGTGGTATGACCCCCACACACCCCCCGCCCTAATTATTCAACCAAACGTTATGCACTGTTTCTCAACAAAGATGTAAGGTTTTAAAAATGGCGTTCTCTCCTTGCCGCTTAACTCTTTCAGCGCCAAGGGCAATATTGAGATTTTTTGCAAACAATACAGATTCAGGTGAGTCAGCTCGTAACGAGCTGTCTCACCTGAAATCCGTATTGGTTGCATTTTAGTTATCAAAATATTCCAAAACTCTTATTAAATGGAAATGGAGACGCCCGATTTTGAACATGGAATAGTCTACTTTAAACAATTCGGCGCTGAAAGAGTTAACTGGCCGGTGCCCGTGATCAATTGACGAGTAGGACTAGTACCCCACACAGGAAGTACCCAGGCTGCAATCACTGAAATATTGTTAAAAGCTGCGTAAAACACCAGACAATTAAATAGACGATCGAAATATAAGGTATCCGGACATAATGTCGACGGACAATATGCCACAGAACATAATGTCCACGGACAAAATGCCTCAATATGAAAAGAGAACAAAATGCCACAGTTTATTTCGAAAACATTTTATTGTGAATTATAATGTTAAAGCAGCACAACAGTATTTGAGTGAAACAGTTCATGATCTATCACTTTTATCAGCTATCCACACATCCCATTTAACACCCTGGCATACCATAACACTTGCGGTGTGCTGCTTTAACATTATAATTCACAATAAAATGTTTTCGAAATAAAATGTGGCATTTTGTCCATTTTTTATATTGTGGCATTTTGTCCGTGGACATTTTGTCCCGGATTCGAAATACAAGTATCATTGAGTATATTATGTATATTACAGCAATCACGAAGCTCCATGGTTTTACTGCGTGGAGTTGCGGGCTGACATGAACAATCGTAGATAGCAAATTAATAGAGGCCGGTTTCAACATTGTTCCTGTCAAAACGGCCAAACACCTTTAACCAAGTGTTCTGATTCATGCAATGATCAGATGCACATATCTTGTTTATCTTATGACAAATCGCAAACCATTTGTTATACTCTAAGCCAGAATCGTATATCCCGGGGAAATCTTATGTAACGACAACGGTGGGTAATTAAAGATGATTTATGGCCATTTACTTGAGGAGAAACATTCAAACTCAAGTATCTATATTGCAAGTTGTTATGGTAATATATCTACTCGCCATCAGAAAAGATTCCGAGACGTCCGGATTAGTTCGATAATGAATATGACCTTGCTACCAACAATGTCTAGAGAATGTGTTATTATAGTAATTTCATCGCAATATTGAGGATTGCTAATAGATGGCGAAGAAAGATTGCCATTCCAGAATAACAGCGAGTATTGTTCCCATATTTTGCAAGATAAAAAAACAATACGTGTGTTTAAATAGTGTTTTACATCGCTTTGAACACTATTTCTGTTATATCGAGGGCTTGGCGTGAAACGGTTGTAACTAAAGACCTATTTTGAAAACCCTTGTTTTAGAGACAATTTTGTAAACAATGCAGAACGAGCAATGGCACCTAAATTTCCATTGTTTACCAAGAAAAATGATTTAACGCTTATAAAGACTTTATGGTGAGGTGATTAACCTTGGTAAAAATATACCAATTTTAGTTACAACCGTTTCACGCCAAGCCCTCGATATCACGACGTTTCCTTGTTATGTCATCAGTACGTCCAATATAATTTATCCGGCCACTGATGTATCAGGCTGAATACGATCTCAATAATGTTTCGAAATTTAATTTCTCGGTCGTTAAGTTGTTATCATCAGAGGGTTTCTACGCAGGTAACTCTTAAATATTGTAACAGGTTAACAATTAAATATTGCGGTTTATGCAACACGTGTCGATTCATCAGAGAGATAGATGATTTTGTATTTGACATACACAACAGTTCAGTGTCATATTTACATATTTATAATACATATGCAATACAAAAGGATCAAATAGCAACAATCCTGTATCAATTATTATTTCTCATTGGAAAAAAAAAAAAAATTGGAAATACAGTTCTTAAATTTGTTTGCGTAAACAAAATGTGAACGAGCTTATTACCAATTCCATAAATAAAGGGAGAAAAAGGAGTTTTTTTTCTAGATATTCATATTTCAAGTAATTTGCGAGCTGGAAGAGTTTTTATCTTTTTTGTGTTTTCAATATGTGTACTAATATGAGCATACTCAGTCTGATATAATAACAGCTTTCTCACAATCGGTTGTCGAATTGATATGTAATGAGGGCATTTTACAGCAAACTGAAATTCGTCTTATACCTCTGCTGTATTGCATAAAAGACGGATAAGTTTATTTTCACAATTGAATATCTGTATCGTGTCTAAAACTCTACTAACGTCACGATTGTAAAAAGGCTGTGCTTTACAGTAAAAGACATATGGAAAAACGCATGAAGGTTAAGTGGCATTTATGGGAAAAGGCCATAAAGACACAAGGTTTACACTAATTCATTAACCTTTAAATAGAACTGCTTTCGATTTTAATGACCGTTTTCGTTGTTAACATAATCTTTATGGCCTCTCGTCCATTATTTAACGTGTTTTAAACTACAGTCGAACATTTGCTAAAGACCACCTCAGAATAGCAATTCACTGTCTATACCGACCATATCTTTAGTTTCCCGAAACTCATTTTCTGTATAAATGACCCTGTAATCAAAGACCATCTGTGAACAAAGACCACTCCCCATGGGTGGTCTTTAAACACATATTTTATTCTATATTATTTCTCCATTCTTATTTTGTCCGTGTCAAACGAATAAAAAACGTTGAACATAAATACATAATTTACCGTTGTTCATTGTCTGGAAACGTTACACGAATGTTATACGAATCTGCGGTAGTCGAGAGTTTAGTTCTGAGGATTCGGAACCGGGTATCCCGGGTTCGATCCCCTGTCGCAGGTCGCAGGGTTTGTCAGGATGGATCGCCCTTGGGCAATACACCTTTCCTTGCATGATACTGGTTGGCTTACATGTACCTATGATTCATGAATAAGTGAACTGTTACAGTGATATAACTAACATAGTATTGGATTCGGCGTACAACCCAAATACAACACACACACACACACACACACACACACCAAAATCGGCATTATAAGAAAGGATGCGCACTAAGGGATTCTGTAGAATAATACATCGATTTTAAACATACGTCAAACATAATTATTGTTTCGATTGAAATGAATAAGTTTTACTTTTAACTTGTTTAGTTTACGTCGTTTGTGAAACAACCCTTCAGCTTACATTAATCACGCTCAGCGAGTGCCACGCATCCTGGAAACCTTCTCATGTCGTTTAAATGGCAAAATCCCAAATTGCAGAATTCTCTCACCAAGCGATTCAGACCCGGGAAACCGAAGCTCTATCATTCGACCATTGTCTTCCACAACACATGAAAAGTTGCTTCTATATTCCTAACAAGAGAGACCGTCTAGGGTGTGTAGTGGTAGAGTGTCCGCCTCAAATGTGGGGAGGTCGTGGATCCGATCCCCGTTCGGGTCATACAAAATAGTTTAAAAGTGGTAGTAATGACTGCCCTCCTTGGCGCTCAGGGTTGCGGGGTTACCATTACCACCGACTGGCTGGTGTCAGGATAAATGGACCAGAAGTACTTGTAACTATCACACGAAACGCCGTGATGTAACTGAACAAGTGTTGAAAGCGGCTTAAAACATGAAATAATTAATCAACAACCTAACAAGAGAAATAGTCATTTTGGGGGAATTTT
The DNA here is from genome assembly GCA_031761405.1 of Serripes groenlandicus. Lineage (NCBI taxonomy): Eukaryota > Metazoa > Mollusca > Bivalvia > Cardiida > Cardiidae > Serripes > Serripes groenlandicus. The sequence continues at coordinate 46,780,658 of JASEVX010000008.1, read as the reverse complement.
TCCACATACAAATGTTAGGTCTTCAAGAAGCAAACGTCGACACTGATATGTATTAACTGCAGGTTAGTATTCACACGCGATGTAAAACATAAAATAAAAGTTAACAATTAAACTAAGAGAAATGTGTTCGTTGCATGTTTTGGTGCATGTCTGTGGTGTTTATTTCCCTAGTAAGTGAAGCAAATTGCGAGTACAGCTATTAACCCTTTCCCTCATATAGACGCTTTCAGACGCCTCTGCAGCAGACGGCTTTTTGAAAACATAGTGACAAAAGAAGAAATTGCACAAAACGTGCAATTTCTCCTTGAGCCACAATGTTTTCCACTTTTTGTCATAGGTTATCCATTCAATTATGGAGATTTTCTATTTTTTGACAAAATACGTTCAAAATCGTCTGCTGCAGAATTGCCGTATGAGGGGAAAGGGTTAATAAAGTTGTAAATTCCAGGGAACCCCCGAATACAGTTTAGTTACCTGATTAGCAATTAATTAATTATGTATGATACACGCACCATTCATTATCCTGAAGGACAATTACTTTCCATTTTCATTTTATTTGCGATTTGAAATAACCTTAAAACATTCTTACCTATAGACAGACGCTTTCTGACGCTTCTGCAGCAGACGAATTTTGAAAACAGTAATGACAAAATGACAAATTGCTCAAAAACCATCACTTTCTTATTTGTGCCATAGTGTTTTTCAAATATTTTCAGTAATTATACCATCATTGTCAGAGATTTTCCATAATTGTTTTCTAAATGTATTCAAAGTAGATTGCTGCAGATATGTCGTATGTGGGAAAGGGTTAAAAACGCATTTTAAATCTTCCCAATCATTAGTCTACTCATGTTTTAAAATTATATAATGATGAGCGCCCTAAATGTGTCATTGAAGCATAACAATATATATATGCATATCGCAAGCAAAATGCGTGTAGGGAATTTAATAACACATTTAAATTTGTCAAGGACGAAATAAGACCCGATTTGATTCTTAGTAATCTTTGCATAATTGTCGTTTTTTACACTCTCTTTATAGGCAGTGTTCATTCAAAGTAATGTTCTTTTCGTCATTTGTTTCGAACCAAATAAATATTTTAAATCACCTATAATTAACTATTTGTAAGTGAGTGTAAAGAACGGCTCTCTGCAAAGGAGATTTATCTACACAGTCCGTATTCGGTAGTCACTTGATCAACATATTTAGCTTCGAAACAGTTCCTATTTTAGATATTCATGGATTAACATTATTAAATGAATTCTACATAAATCAAGACATCTCTTTGAACATGAAAATAACATTCAGTAAGTTAATATTGCTACTAAAAGGAGAATTCGACGTGATTTTTATCTCGATATTGACACATAACAGTCTGCAGCAAGTCTAGCAGGGACTCTTTTGTCTTCGTAAATAAGACAAAAAAACACAATTGCGAGTCAAAATAAGGTAACTGCAAATACTTAAAACATCGGATTATTTATTTCATTTTAGATGTGTCATAATCACAATTGTAATATGTTCAAGACATTTAAATTTGTTTTTTTCTAATAATAACTCTCCCCCATGTCATTTCCAAAAAGCTATTAAAAATAGAAGTCGCGGGCTTCTGCCCGGCGACTAATAACAATAAGGACTGTACCTCATACATTATCTTTCTGAAGCACATAGTGCAGTTACAATCCATCTTAACAGTTGATCACTAATATGTACACATTTTAATGATCTTTTAAAATCCATTTGTGATAACTGGGGAGCCCAGGGCTATAATTTGAACAATCTTGGTAGAGGTCGACTAGACGAAGCTAATATCAAATATCAAATGCATGGGCCTTCTACTTTCAGACAAGAAGATTTTTAAAGCTTTTTCCCTATACAAGTCTATTTTAAACCAGTGACCCTAAGGGAGGGCCATTTTTTGACCCCAGGGCTATAATTTAAACAATCTTGGTAAAGGTCCACTAGATGAAGCTACTTACCAAATATCAAAGGCCTTAGCCTTCTACTTTTAGGACAAGAAGATTTTTTTCCCCTATACGAGTCTATTTTAAAAAAAAAAGAGACACCAGGGAGGGTCAATTTTGACCCCAGGGCTATAATTTGAACAATCTTGGTAGAGGTCCACTAGATGAAGCTCATACCAAATATAAAAGGCCTTGGCCTCCTACTTTTGGACAAGAAGATTTTTTAAAGTTTTTTCCCTATACAAGTCTTATGTAAAACAAGTGATCCCTGGGAGGGGGTCATTTTTACCCCCAGGGCTATAATTTAACAATCTTGGTAGAGGTCCACTAAATAATGCTACATACCAAATTATAAAAAGGCATGGGCCTTGAGACTACTTTCAGACAGAAGATGTTTTAAAGTTTTGGTTAATTTATCCTTTTTTGGTTGCCGTGGCAACCAAAGTTCCCATGGAACTTAATGTCTTGAACACTTTTGAAAGAGGGCCACCAAAGGAACATTCCTGTGAAGTTTGGTTGAAATTGGTCCTGTGGTTAAGCCGGAGATGATGTTTAAAGCTAAAAGTTAACGTATGGACAAAAATTTATCAGAATAGCAAGAATCGATCTAACAAGAGCTGTCGGAGGACAGTGCGCTCGACTATTTCTCCGCTTATTAAGTTACTGAGATAATGGACTCGAACGTAGTTGCATGCAAAACATTAACCACAATTTCTTAAAGAGTGATAATTTGCATTATAGAGTTATTTAACATAATAATATACATAGGTGTGATAGTTGGGTAGGGTTGTAGAAAGTGTCAATGCAACGCATCAAGTAAATACTGAGATATGGACTCTTAATGTAGTTGCACGCAAAACTTTAACCAGAATTTTCTTAGTAAAAAAAGGGCCATAACTTGCATAAATTGCAGGATCGAGTTATCTGACTTGATAATCTACATAGGTGTGATCGTTGGGTAGGCGTGTAGAAAGCTTCAATGCAATACATGTAGTATTTAGGTTCTTGCATGTAAAACCTTAACCAAGGTGTGACCGTAGACGGCCGACGCCAGGGCGAGTAGTATAGCTCTCATTTTCTTCGAAAAATGCAAGTGGGAAAATTGAATATTATTTGGGGCCGATGCACATTTTTCACGCCTGGCAGACCTTCCCTTTGTAACGGTTAAGAAACAAAAACGTTGCATTGACGACACTCCTCAATATGGTGCTCGTAGAAAAAGAATGCTTACCTCCACTCCACAGGGAAAGAAGTTACTTGACTGAATTCAAACAGGAAGCCCATGTAGGACCTGTATCGCTTTATTACCTTATTTCTTTGACTGGTTATAATGATAGCCGCCTGGTGAAATTGACTCAATCGTTAAGGGCAAATGTAACATATGAGAACATTTCTATAATTTGCAAAGATAGCAATTTGCAAAGATAGCATATGTGTACAGTGGGCATACTACATAAGCAATTTTGGTCCAGGGGTTACAAATGAACACAATTATTTTGAAAATGCTAAAATGAAAGCAAAGTAATGAGAGAGAGAGAGAGAGAGAGAGAGAGAAGAGAGGGAAGAGAGAGAGAGAGAGAGAGAGAGAGAGAGAGAGAGGGAGAGAGGGAGAGAGGGAGAGAGAGAGGAGAGAGAGAGAGAGAGAGACAGAGACAGACAGACAGAGAGGAGAGAGAGAGAGAGAGAGAGAGAGAGAGAGAGAGAGAGAGAAGAGAGAGAGAGAGAGAGAGAGAGGAGAGAGAGAGACAGAGAGACAGACAGAGAGACAGAGAGAGACAGAGAGACAGAGAGACAGAGAGAGAGACAGAGAGAGACAGAGAGAGACAGAGAGAGACAGAGAGAGAGGAGAGAGAGAGAGAGACAAGAGGAGAGGGAGAGAAGAGAGAGAGGAGAGAGAGAGAGAGAGAGAGAAGAGAGGAGAGAGAGAGACAGAGAGAGAGAGAGAGAGAGAGAGAGAGAGAGAGAGGAGAGAGAGAGAGAGAGAGAGAGACAGAGACAGAGACAGAGAGAGACAGAGAGAGAGACAGAGAGAGAGAGACAGAGAGAGAGACAGAGAGAGACACAGAGAGAGAGACAGAGAGACAGAGAGAGAGACAGAGAGAGAGAGACAGAGAGACAGAGAGAGAGAGAGACAGAGAGAGACAGAGAGAGAGAGAGAGAGAGAGAGAGAGAGAGAGAGGAGACAGGATAGAGAGACAGAGAGAGAGAGGAGAGACAGAGCGAGAGAGAGAGAGAGAAGAGAAAGAGAGAGAGAGAGAGAGAGACAGACAGAACAGAGAGAGAGACAGACAGACAGACAGACAGAGAGAGAGAGAGAGAGACAGACAGACAGACAGAGTAGAGGGGGGAGGGGGGGGGGGGGGGGGGTAGTATTTCTTATTATATGCTTATTAGTTTTAATGTTGGATGTTGTCATTCCTTAAGGTTAAACAATCTACAGTACATACATGTATATAATTACACTTATTGATTGGAAAATATGAAATTAATTGCTTTCCCCAAATGCAGATACATTTTAATACGTTTCCAGCAGTTGCAGTACACTGTCAAAACATTGTGAGAAAAAGAGAAATTGCTCAATGGAGTAATTTCTCTGTTTTCCAACATGTTTTCTCTTCTTTTCTATTATCTAACTTTTCATTCATTATGAGGCTCCCCATGTTATAACCCTTTCCCACCTGCAGAAGCATTTTGACGCACCTTAGCAGCAGACTACTTGTGAAAACATTGTGGCGAAAAGGTGAGTTGCTTATGATGGCCACAATGTTTCAACTTTATTTAACAATTAAGCTTGGTTTTCAAAGTCGTCTCTGCAGATTTGCTGTATGTGGGAAAGGGTTAAAGATATGTTCAATATTGTCTCCCCTGCAGATTCATTTTATTGTTGGAAAAACGGGGATTACATGGCTACTTTTCCTGCGATTGTTTCAATATACATTATCGCAGTAGTTCAGTCATGACAGCTTTCTGTATCATGAAATTAGGGAAGTAACTTTTCCTTTCCACATTGTTTTCCTCTGGTTCACAAGCTTGCATTGGGGACACATGTCATATTCTACCTTCACTTCAACTTGGTTCTGTACAAGTTTCAAAGTGTGAAAAAGCTGGTCAACAACAAACTCGACACAGATGTGGTTTTCTCGGTCATGGTGATAACATATCAACGGGGGCTTTCACTGAACTATGGGGTCAGATGCTGGACAGTAATTGACCTCCTGCAGAGGTGTGAGAATTGTTTACCGTTACATTTCTTGGGGATTTTTGGAGATTCAGGCTTAATTGTGAGAGACTGTATACATAAGAAGAGGGAACATGTTTATAACCACCGGACTGAACGAGCATGCAATTTGATATTTTTTCAACACAGTCTTATGAGCTTTAAAAGTAAAAAAAACAACAACATTCTATCCAATGATCTTTAGTCATGTCAAGTAATTGCTACCCCTCCAGTGGCGCTCAGGGCTTTGCGGGGTAAGCATTACGACTGACTGGCTGGTGTCAGGATAAATGGATCAGTAGTACTTGGAAATGCCGTGATATCATTGAAAAATTGATTAACGCGGCTTTAAACAACCAAACAAATCAACAAGTCCATGTCATGAAATTCCAAAGATTGTCAAAATAATCGTTGTGTTCAGGTCGTCTTCCACAAATTCCATCTGGCTGTCATTGTTGGGGGGGAGGCAAAACAGGTCAGACGTGAAGAACTGGTGAGATTGGAGTAATGTAACCCCATTTCGATAAAACCCGGCCGCCATTTTATAACGTAAACCTCAGTTGAAAACGGGTGTAAAACATCAATCAAGCAATCAATCTTGAACTTCCGACGTAGCGGAACATTAACCTGATTTGGTTTAATTTAACCCTTTCCCACATTGCAGACGCCATTTTGACCGCAATAGCAGCAAGATGACTTTTGAAAGCATTGTGGCCAAAGATAAAATTGCTCTTGATGAGAAATTTCTCCTCCTTGGCCACAATGTTTTCAAATTGTTTATAACAATTAAGCTATCTTTTATGAAGATTTTCAGGTTTTTGCACTTTGTTTACAAGTCGTCTGGTGCAGATGTGGTTTTGGGGTAATTTGAGGAAAAGGATTAACTGCATTGATACCTTGTGGACCGTTTCTGAAGGCGTCCCAGTGTGTATTTATAAAGGCCAACTAAGTCACTACGATATTAATTGGTTCATTGCCCCAGTTCACCCGGTAGCATCAAACCAGATCAAATTGGTCGAGGCAAATTTATTGATGCTAAAATGAATCACTAGGTTAACCCATTCAAACATACAGCAAATCTGCCGGAGAAGTTGCTTTGGCTTGTTCACATGTTTTTAAAAAAGGAAAATATATTTAAAGGAATGCGTATAATTATTAATCAATCATCAATGATGAGCAATTTTCCCGTTTTTCTGCAATGGTTTAAAAGTCGTCTGCTGCAGATTCAGTCTAATCGAAAACTGACACCCCTTAACACTCCATGCAGTATCAAGAAGCCCGTATAGGAATACGCACCAGGGACTAAATGCGCGCCTCCGCGAGAAAAAACATTACTGTGGACTCTGCGTAAAGTATCGACCCCGGACCGGACTAAGCATTGCCGCACAAGCTTTTAAACCGGACAGACACTTTTTTTGCCACTTTTGGATTTTCTTGTTTCAGGATCATGGACTCTATAACTCTATCCCTGAAACGGAACGTGATCGGTCCGGAATTAGCCTGCGCGGACTGCGCAGGCTGATCTGGGTTGATACATTACGCAGAGTCCCTCAATGTTGGCTTTCTCGTGGAAACGACTGAAATTGCTACTGCACATGGGGAAGGGTTAAAACACATGTGTTTTTATTTCATCTATCGTAAAGGCAATTTTAAAATGTGTGCGAGTTATTTCACGTATTTGATTATATGCGCGTTTTCCTCGAAGCAATAAAGACGTTGCGAAAACAGGACAAATCATTATTAATCAAAGACCTAAAATGCAATTTAAAGTTGATTTTGTGACGATGGATATGATCGAATTGTAAATTTAAAACAAGACTGGGCCCGTTCCACCGGACTCTAGACAGAGCCACGCTTAAAACGAAAAAGCAGCACATTGCGTAGTTATGTTTTCTTAGCCTTGCTATAAGAAAGACAATACAGATCCAGGGCGCGTTGGACCTTGAATGAAAACCATAAGAATAGGCTAGAGTGAAATTGTCATTTTATTGTAAATGCCAGAAAGAAAAGAGGCATTTTATCTAAGTATGAATAATGTCTTCTTTTCCAAATAAGTTATTTGTGACATATTTGGGCGACAATACCCGCCAAAAGCGCAGCGCCCCCCTGCCCAGAATGATGTGTATTTATTTTGTACGACGATTATTTGACAACGTCGTAGTGCAATGTTCGTTTTTCAACAGTAAATTTTGTTAGTAATATCACGGTGGCATAATTTTACCTTACTATGTGTTTCCTCCTGGTGTTCTCCTTCTGGCACCAGCAATTCACACAACACTTCTTCCCAAGCCAACTGTCTTTCGTCTCACATATTCTTAAAAAAGACAATATTTAAATGTCAAACTCCGTAAGGAACTGTTTATACATTACAAAAACATAGTCTGTGATTGCAACACTCATCCCCAAGCAACTGTCTTTCGTCTCACATATCATTTTAAAAAACAAGACAATATTAAAAGTTCAAATCCGTAAGGAATTGAATATCATTTATATAGAAATAATTATAGTATTTAAGGCAACATGTAGGCGCACGGCCCCTCACTTCAAGATTTCCCAAAAGATATCTACAGACTATGTTAATGGTCAATCTCAATCATGGAATAAAGAGTCCAACAAAGTCCTGTAGAATCATCGAAATCCCGAGGAGCCCTAGTGACGGAATTAAATTCAGTTGTTCAGCCCTCTTTGATAGCAATCGACTATCACAAGCCACTATTGTAGTAAGTAGCTGCCAAACAACTGTTAACCCATTCCCTCATACGACACTCTCAGCAGGGCAACTTTAAACATATTTTGTCAAAATATAGAAAATCTCTGTAATTGAAATTGATAACCTATGAAAAAAGTGGAAAAAACATTTGTGGCAAAAGGAGAAAATTGCTCATTTTGAGCAATTTCATCTTTGGTCACTATGTATTTTAAAATGCGTCCTGGCTAAGGCATCAGAAGCGTCTATATGAGGGAAAGGGTTTAAGCCAGCGGCCCCTCCTCTTTTGACTTTTTTTCTAGTGTCGATCGAGATTTAATCTACAACATATACATTGTTCACCAGTTTGGCAATGCATGCTTCACGATATACATTAACTCTTGTATTTCTTACGTTAGTTCTTTCTTATGAAGCAAGGTGTATATAATCCTGCGCATCTACACATGAACCAATGCGACATAGCTTGCTTACAACACGAAACTATCGAAAGACAGAATTCATTTGGATACGATATGATCGGATACACAGGCATATCTAAAACTACATTAACTGTTGTATTTCTTACGTTAGGGTTGTATTTATAAAGACCCATTTCATATTATCCTGCGCATCTACACTATGCACCAGTTATTCATAGCATGTTTTCATGAAACTTCCTAAAGACAGAATTCATTGAATCGAATGTGATGGGGAATACACAGGCATATCTATATCTACAGTAACTGTTGTACTTGTTTACGCTACAGTTGTTTTTTTATGAAGCCACCTGCTAATGTTAAGGTTGGCATAACAAAGTTGAAAGCATGATTTTCCTGTTTCCTGGGACAACCCCAACTTTTATTCTATCATTATTCT
>JASEVX010000008.1:46629556-46771715 GCA_031761405.1 Serripes groenlandicus | reverse complement strand
ACTTGCAAAATAGCAAGAAAACTCGATTCAATAAAGAAATCCGATTTTGATTGATGGTAATTTTAGATGTTTCTTGATTTCGTTTCAACAAGTTCACTTGAGTTATCAGAACGATCACTCTATGATTTCTTGATCTTGCTTTTATTATATTATTTTTACGACCGGTGATATTTGTTCCTAGATTAGTTTTAAACCCGATGAATACCGCTAAACATTACCCGGGCTTTACTTGTAGATTCGTCTAAAATTGAAACTCAGGCACGTCACATAAACGCTTATCTTGAGAATATGTCTACATGGATGGTACTTCTATGGCAAGCCGTTTTAATATTTATTCGATTTAAAGATATTCTCTGACCTAGAGAGATGTCTCTGAAAGATAGAGGGATATCCCTCTAACTTTGTAAGATGTCTACCTAAGTTATAGAGATATCTCTGGTCACATAGAAAGGGATCTCTCTAGCTAAATAGATATATCTGTAAGATACATGTAGGGAGATATATCTCTTTCTTATAGAGATACATATATCTCTCTTATTGAGAGATATCTTCTCAAAAGCAAAATATCTCTCAAACGGTTTTTGCCATTTCCTTCTGATCAATCTACAGTAGACGAACGATAACTCGAACATGTTATGATTATATGTCCAATTCCTGAGAGAGAGAGAGAGAGAGAGAGAGAGAGAGAGAGAGAGAGAGAGAGAGAGAGAGAGAGAGAGAGAGAGAGAGAGAGAGAGAGAGAGAGAGAGAGAGAGAGAGAGAGAGAGAGAGAGAGAGAGAAGAGAGAGAGAGAGGAGAGAGAGAGAGAGAGAGAGAGAGAGAGAGAGAGAAAGAGAGAGAGAGAGAGAGAGAGAGAGAGAGAGAGATATATATATATATAGAGAGAGAGAGAGCGATACATGTAGGGAGATATATGAATATCTAAGTTATAGAGATATATATCTCTAACATAGAGAGAGAGAGAGAGATACATGTAGGGAGATATATGTCCATCTAAGAGAGATATCTCTATATTTTTCGAATTGAAAGATATCTATTTATCTTTCTAATTGAGAGATATCTCTTTATCTATCTAATTGAGAGATATCTCTTTATCTTTTTAATTGAGAGATATTATCTAAAAAGCAAGATATCTCTCTAATAAGAGAGATATGTCTCAAAAGAATAAATAGTAAAACGGCTTGCCATATACTTCTGATCAGTCTACAGTAGACCAACGATAACTCGAACATGTTATGATTATATGTCCAATTCCTGTAACGGATTTATCTTTTGAAAACAGCGTAGCAACCATTCTGATTGATCCAATGAGCAATCAGAAGTGATGCTGCGCTGATGTAATTTTGTGTAGCACTGGCTTGCTTTTCTTGATAAACATTTTGGTTTTAAGTATCATAGCGTAAATCAAGGAATCTCACAAACACGTCAATAACTTGGAAGTAATTTATAAATGTCGGCTATTTTGTAGAAGGCGCTTTTTATTGCTTTTTATGGAAACATCCAGAATGTTTTCATTATCCAAAGGCGAACAGGGAACATTTTCATTCAGAATGTGAGGAGTTGCAGTCTCATCTCCAACGCCGCGCTGGTCGTACAGTTCGCGAAAGTTGACAGTCGTACGATTGATTAATTAGAGTTTAAACCTTTTCCCTCATATAGACACTTTCTGACGCCTCTACAGCAGACGACTTCTTGAAAACATGGCGACAAAAGAAGAAATTGTTCAAAACGAGCAATTTCTCCTTTTGTCACCATGTTTTCAACTCTATTCAATGATTGTTCATTTATTTAAAGTGATTTTCTGTGTTTTTGCCTAGACTTTTTCAAAGTCGTCTGCTGCAGATTTGTCGTATGCGGGAAACGGTTAAATACAAACAAACAAACACACCGATCATAAACATGTGTCTTAGTCCTGTTATTATATTACTTTGAGACCCGCTTTATTTTTGTATTTAATCTTACAGTGAACCAATTTTACCAATTACCCTATTTGCAGTTTCGAATCTTTTAAATTGAAATACTTGGAAATTCGTTTACTTGAAGATTAGTCTCTGGTTTCTCTCGAGCTTGTTTCATTAAACTACTTCAGGAACATGCCAGATCGAAACGTATGCAGTTTAGTTTAATGAGTTTAAAGTCATTTAACCCTTTCAGTTGCAAACAATACATATTCAAAGGAGTCAGCACGTAACGAACTGTTTCACCTGAAATCTGCATTGTTTTCCTTTTAGTTATTAACACTTTCCCTCATATAGACGCTTTCTGACGCCCTCTGCAGCAGACGGCTTTTTTGAAAACATAGTGGCAAAAGAAGAAATTGCTCAAAAAGAGCAATTTCTCCTTTTGTCACAATGTTTTCCAGTTTTAGTGATATGTTATCCCTTCAATTATAGAGATTTTCTATTTTTTTGACAAAATATGTTCAAAGTCGTCTGCTGCAGAATTGTCGTATGAGGGAAAGGGTTAAATGATTCAACAATTCTTATTAATTTTTATGATGAAAAAAGACAGCGAAAAAACCCGCAATTTCAGCAATATCTCGGCGTTTCAGTGGTTATTAAATCTGCAATGATCATATTTCAATGCCCGGACATACTCATAAAACACTTATTTTCTTTAATGGAAAATGTCCTTCTCAATCTAGATTTTATATTTTATATGATTTTAATTTTGTTTTGTTCTTTTGTCTTTCTTCTCTCTCTCATCCGCAGTGGTCGAGTGGTTAGCGTCGGGGATTTCGAGACCAGGTGTCCCGGGTTCGATCCCCAGTCGCGGCACTACGGTCATGGTGGAGTGCCCTTTGGCAAGGCACATTTTCTAGCCTAGTACTGTTTTTTTTTACCCAGGGATCACGAATAAGTGAACTGTCGCCGTGATATAACTGAAATAATGTTGAAAACGGCGTAAAACCCCTATAAATAAATAAATAAATTCTTCTCTATCTTACTTTTTTTCTCTTCTTATGAATCCTGTATACAGCCTGGTATTCACTTTATATGTAAACATTTTAAAAAAAATAATGTATATATACGGAATATTACGTTGCGGGAGCGATAAAAGGGTTTGTATTGCACGACAAGTAGCGTGGAAAAATCGATATCTTACGAGACCGAAGGTCGAGTAAGATATGGATTTTCCCACGCTACGAGTCGTGCAATACGTACCCATTTATCGCTCCCGCAACGTAATATTCCTTTTATTATATACCTACGATCTATGAAGAGCGAAAAAACTATTAAATATACAGATTCAATACATTGTTTATTGGGGATACCTCGCTGAAAGTATTCCGCGCACTGTCTGACGTCACAATCTTGTATTTACACCGCATGTAGATACGGAATTTTAATCTGTCGTGGTGTATTTGCGCATGTCAATCTGCATGTATTTCCACCGGAAAATGTACAGGCATATAATAAATGCTAATCTCTTCAAAACCGTACCATAACTCGTATATCAATAAACACACAGCAAAGAAGTTTGTTCCAATTTTAATGAGATTACATAAAGGCTTGCGTCAGAATATTAAGTAATTTTCATAACACTTTCAATGCTGATTTTAATGGATGTGTCAAGGTTTGTATTTGAATTAGTCATGCAGTTAGATTTAAGAACATTAAGGTGAAATGACGCCAAATAGATCCGCGGCTGTACTGTCTTGGTTCAGAAACGACAACAGCCAGATTAATATTGACACTCTTTATGGTATCATATTGAGTACATTGGTTGTAGGGAGTGTTTTCATGTGGTAAAACTGAAAATAAATCATAACAATTCATAAGCAAAAACAATGCAATGTCCCTCTAGCACTGCTAAGTACCAACAGTCTAGTTAAATACAAAATATCAGGTAATGTGCGAAACTTGTATTTTTGCTGATCTGCCAAATAGCCTTGAAACTGGTAGATTTAAACAAAGAAGGAATTTATTTGGTAAAATGCGACCTGAAGATAAAATTGTTAAGACGGACAGTCGATATTATTTTGCCTGATAAAACGGCGTGGATGTGCTGGCTAGATTGTTTCTGATAGTGTGGCACATACTTAACACCAATCGGTACGTGTACATGTAATTCCCTAAGGTCACCATACAATAATTAAATTTCCTCTTCGTTTCCATGTAAATCAACCAGTTTTAACCCTCAATTGTCAGACTTTCTAAACGTTTGACATGTAGAACAAACACCCTATATCATTGACAATAGTTACATTTAAGCTCTAAAACAAAATAATTAGGGTTATGTATTATGCAAGAAACAAATTCACCCCCGCGAAGATGGTTAACGTCATTTTGAACGAAATCGGGCTGGGACGAATCTTGTTTGTCACATACTGAACTTTCACTTTAAAACAAGGTCAAACTACTAAAAATGATCAAATCAATCAGTTCCAGTACATCCTAGAAATAATAACAATGAATTTAAACTTCACTCCATATATTCAATGCATTCTGGTGAACATATACACTCAATTAGACAGACGCACACATTTTTTTTAAGGACTACTTTGCTGTCGATCAGCATGGCTGCGGATGTATTTGGTGTAATTTGACGCTAATGGGCATGTACTGAACCGCATTTCGGCAAGAATAGCGATACATCCGACCTATTTACTATTCTAAAACAGTTTCCAAGTGTAATTGGACAACTTAATGTCTTAATTCCGGGGAAACGTAGATATATATAGGAACGGGTCGCATTTACGCCTCTGTGAAATTGACTCAACGAATTAGAAACTATGAAGATAGACACCAAATTTGGATTCGCAGAATAAACACAGCTTAAAGACATAACAGATTTCCCTTGGGTGTGCTTAGGTATCTAAGAAACATTTTTGTTTATTATTCCAAGTAACTTCTTTTGTTTTTGTTACGTTCTCGATTGCTTTCTTTTTAGTACCAGCATTAATTTGTGTCAACCACTGTGTTGGTTCGTTTCAGACTTAATGAATTGTTTTATATGAATGATTGGCTTTCTCATATCTGAGGCCCATTGCAGGATCCGCTGTCGAGTACCTTTTATATATTGTCGTTGTAGTAATGTCTCCGGTCTAGGTTAAAAGTTTGCCTTTGTGCATTTTATCAAATAGTGTAAGGACATTCAGTTAAATGAATAATAGCAAACTCTGTAGTTATTGAAAATAATAATAAAAAGACATCAATTATATACTAATATGTCTGCTTCATTGAATTCATCACGGCCAAGCGATTAGCATTAAGAATTTTGAACCAGGCTTTCCGTACTGGTTTGGTTACCTAGGGATCATGACTTAGTGAACTGTCGCCAAGATAAAACTGAAATTATGTTGAAATGGTGAAATATACCGTACAAAAAAATGTCCGTGTCCTTCAAATTCATCTAAACATGTTTTTTAATAGGTCTATCTCGGGATTTAAACGACGTAAGTGCATTGATATGCCTTTGAAATTTTAACAATTACACCACACACTTAAACAGAAAAAATAAGTACTGCGTTCGTGTTTTTCTTTGTTAATTTTTCAATTTTGTTTTCGGTTTATTTCCTTTATACTTCTTCTTAGTAATTAAATTACCTGTTTAGAAAAAGGAAACCTAATGTTTTTAACTATTTTCATTTTAATATCCATGCTGTTGATGGGAAAAAAAAACCTTTATCCTAAAAGCGTTCAATATATAATTCATATATACGCATTAACATTGCCAACGTCATAAAAAATACCCTAAAACCATTCAAATGATCCATTGAATTGCCGACGCGGGAAACGGCTAATACACAACGTCGCCAAATAATCTCGAACTCCACGAACAATCGTAGACTGATATGTTTTCCAGTCTAAGCAAATACCATTGTAATTAAATTACATATTTCCCGTACGAGTACCAATTATTGTACGGTGTAGTAACATTGCAAATGAGAGATACGCCGGGGAACTATTTTGTCTTGATTCCTTCTTAATTTTCAGACGCATTTTGACGAATCTGCAGCAGATGACTTCGAAAACATTCTAAAAAAAGAAGAAATTGATGTCCCCTTTTTGCCACTATACTTTCAACTTCATTCAATATTTTACACCTTCGCTTATTGCGTGTTCGTGTTGTGTACATGACGAGGATTAAAAGAATATTACATATATTTATTGATTGATTGATTGGGGGTTATTGCTGTTAACAACACTGTGCGGTCCTATCACGGCGACCAGTTCCCCTACACTGTACACACACCAGTCTTTCCAAGCAACTTGCTGCTTTTCGTAAGACAAATTGTTTTAATGGTATTTTTATTATACGATGTTTATTCATCTATTTATTTATTGGGGTTTTACGCCGCTTTCAACATTATTTCAGTATATGACGGCGACAGTTCACTCATTCATGATCCCTGGGTAAACAAACCAGTACTAGGCTAGAAAATGTGCCTTGCTCGAGGGCACTCCACCATGACCGTAATGCCGCGACTGGGGATCGAACCCGGGACACCTGGTTTCGAAATCCCCGACGCTAACCACTCGACCAAAGCGGATTCCGACTATACGATGTACATGTAGGACTAAATAGCGCGCTGCTGATCGAAGTATGTTTCTTGCAGTCTTACAGTCTTACACTCTTGTAGGTATTGAGTGGTTCTTATTTATACACGATTTAGTGTCACGTATTTCATTGACTGCATGCTGGTTTAAGTTTGTTACCGTTAGAATACATCCAAAAAGTGATGGATGCAATATGTGCTCACGACAGAATTGCATCAGCACGTGCATGGTTTATTGTCATATTCTGTTCATCGTATTTAGTTGCACGTTGCACCATTATCATTAGTATTATCATTAGTACTATGCATTACTCATCTTCCAATCGCACGCCTTTGTCTCCTTTAAACACCATTTCACCAGATACATCAAGGAAAAGGGCGGAGCGGACGTGTTTAATACTTTGATAGAAGTAGATTTACATAATGATATATTTATTTTATGTTATGCACAAAATGCTTCCCAAAATTTGTAATATCTTGCTACTTATTGTAAGTAAATTATTAAAAGGTATCAACAGAGCCACAACTCGCTTATTGTAGGTTGTCCTTTATCACGCATAACCCATAGATCAAGCTCCAAAACTATGACAAATGAATCTGTGTTCAGAATTTGTTCTCAAGTATCTAATTGACCAGGAGCAAGTTTGTTCTCCAAATTGACCAATCAGACGCCTTATTTGGAGCATGGAGTTCATATCTGAGCACTGATAAACGTTTTCATAGTTTAATAGTTCCAGACCCTGCAGCTGCAAGATTAAGCGTTTAATCAGCCTGATTCAGATGGAGTGCTGTTTGAAACGGCGTAAACACCAAATACTTCAAGCAAAAACAAAAACGCAAACCATTGTATAGTATATGTTTGTAAAGTGCGAAGTGTAGAATAACTAACAGTAAAATATTAAACCACCAAATATATATTTTTCTACTAGTGGATACCAAATAAAAATAGAGATATCTAATACTTTCGCTCCTAATACAGACGCATTTTGATGCCTCGGCAGCAAACGATGATTGAAGCATGTTTTCAAATTTATCAACAGACTAAATCAGGACTCTAGATAAGGGGCGTTCTGCATGTTCTAAAATCCTTATTTGACTCTTAAACCCTATGTTGTGGGTACTCAAAAGAATCGTGTCAGTGAGACGATTCTTTTGAGTACCCACAACATAGGGTTTGCTTTAATAATGAGAGAGAAATTGTGGGGAAAAGAGCTGAATACCCCTCCTTATCAGGACCTCTGATTACAGTGTATGTTGTCTAGTGGTCCACTTAGACCACCATACTGTCACACCACCAGCGGTTTTTTACAGTAATTCCCCGGAACTTTATAATAGACAATGAAATAATTCTCGACAGGGGTTAACGAACTAAGTGGTAATTATTCATCGTGCAGCTGGTTATGATCTGACTCCATCCACGGTTTTACAACCGAATGATTTAGAGAAAACCGGTAGCTCAGTCGGTAGAGACGCTGGGTTGTCAATCTAGGGGTGTGTGAGGTTAAACCCCAGCTCAGCCCACAATCTTTCTGAAGTTTGACAAAATGCACTGTAAGAAGCGTCGTTCTTCTTCCACCAATCGGCTAACAGTATGTGTGAAAAAGCAAGCAGCTGGTTGCTTTGGCAGTCTTTCGTGTGAATTACTGGTTTGCGAACGACAGGAAATACATGGGGGAGATGAACTGGCCGCCGTGGTATGACTGAACAATTGTTGAAAAAGGCTTTAAACTGGCCCAATCAAGCAAGTAAGTAAGTAACTATTCAGAGAGTTAAACAACACCATTGGGTGGTAGTCTGCGCCACCGGACCGTTTAGTTCAGAGACTCTAGCCAACCGATGCATCCACACATTCTTAATTTGAGCACGTGCTTCGTTTTTGTGTCTAATGTAATCTCAAGATACAACAAACGCCCGTGCTATACAATCGGAACACTCGACAATCACCGCTTCTCTATACCGTTTATTCATATAGATCATCTTACCTGTATTATACCAAAGTATTTTGTAAGCGACACTTTGATAGGCTGACGCAAAGGTCAATCAATCTGAGACGACCTGTATACGGCAGTCATCATATCTATATACGAGATATCGAAGTTTATGTCTGGTTTAAATGGGATTTGGTCGTCATGGAACATCAAAAGGCCATAAACATAATAATGCAGACATATTTTGAAAATCATTGTTAAAAAATGTCGAATTTTTATCTCCTAGATCTTTTCAAATCCGTGAGCTGAAAATTTGCTGGAACATGTACATGCATGTTCAATAATCCATATCCGAGAGTTTCGATTGTAGCCGACAATTTAGTATGAGTACGTGATGCGTGCTTGGGTTACAGTTATCAATGAACCTAAAATGCCGGAACACACGTAGATGAATCAAGGCATTACAAAGCCTTTGATTTCTATGTAAAAAGGTAATTAATAAAACATGTGTTTATAGTTAATTGAAACATGGAGGAAAGTTATAGAACAGAAAGGCATGTTGTACCTTGATGTGAATAAACTTAGCCGTCCTGTTTGTATTTGAGCGTCAAACAAACGACGTTTAAAGATCCAACACCCTTTGGTTCTTGGCATCTGTTTGGGGGATTATACAATGAACGCATTGTGGAACGTATATTCCAATTAGTCCCTAACGTTAAGGGTATAACCCATCATTATTGACCTGATCCTGACCGCTGTGTAACTAACTAATAATAAGCAAGAGTGCATGGTGTGAACGCTACGCTCGTCTGTTTTGTCTAAGTAAAAAAGGTGGTGGAATTTCTGAATAATTATTAAAGCCAGAGTTATGTTTCTTGGTATATATATGCGTATTGTTCCTAGAAACATGTATACCAAGTTTCATTTGAATATCTTAAACTGTTTCCGAGGCAAGGTAACATTTTTTTGTATTAATTATCTAAGTCCAAAACGGGGCATAACTGAACCATTATTAAATACATCATGGATCATAATAATGTATACATTTGCATAAACGTCATGAACATGTTGATATTGTTGAGTATTATCAACAAATATATCAGTATTATCTACTATGATCCAATTCAATAGTATATATTTTCTTTTATTATAGTAAACTAATGATGCAGACAGAAGCGTTCAAGAAATCACAAAAAGAAAATGGAAAAAAAATATCGCTGTGGCATTTAATCTTTTATCAAGATCATTCAGACAAATTAAAACGTCTGAGGAATTTAAAGCTAATGCATATAAGCACATTTTATGACTTTCAAATCTTCTTTTGTCATAAATAAAAATCCTCTCAGTGGTACGTTGTCTTAAATTGCATGCAGCGCTATAGTGTTGTTATATAAGTATAAACATTCATACAGCGCCAAAGCGTTGTTATATAGGTATATAAAGAAGCTTGGCGTCATGTTTCAAGACTTATTTGGCTAAATGTCAATTTGAATTTGGAGGCTTTAAGAACAATAACCTTGGGGGAATAGGACATAAACCATAGCAAAAGAAGCCGACAATAAGTATCCAGATCAGCTGGTACATGCCGGCGGTTATATATTAAGGTCTCACTTGTTTGGATTAATAATTACTGGTAGCTTATTCAGTAAACGGCGTGATCAAATTGGAATTGAATATTCGGCGACGTACACGAGATGCAAGTACCCTCTTAAATACTGAATCTTTAAAATGGACTTTTCCCGTTTTGCATTTGGAAGATTCTATAGCTATTTCTTAGAATTCCAATATAAAAATGTTGAGTTGAACAGTTAACGGTGTTGGCTGACCTGGTAAACCAGACTTCACACAAACATTTACATCAGTCGAAGGGTTCAACACCCACATTGCCTGTACTGGCTAAATCAGAGACATGTATATGTCTCTGGCTAAATCAACCAGATTCGAGGTAGATATAAAACAAAGCTATAACTCTTTATATAGCGGTGATCAAGGAAAAGTCCACATTAATGTAAGTATCACACATACGGAAACGACCCGTCTACACTCACAGGCCAAGGATACTACTAAACGGACGTTTCTTGAGAACCATCTCTGACGTGGATACGCAGGTTGATCTAAATCGACGCCGGTTTCAAATACTTTATAGTAGGTGTTTGCGGAGCGCTGCTCACACTGGTGAAATGGTGTAAATACGAGGGACGTTTGGAAAGTTTTGAGACTATCTTTGTTTTTTAATGATAAGTCGGAAACAGTGAATAACAATTCGCACAGTGTATCTTTAAGTTATAATCTACTGAATGGTACAATTATCATACAAAATAACGCAATACATTCATTTACAACACTACATAGAAAACGATATCTGCAAGGTCCCCGATTGATTGATTGTGATTGATGATTGATTGTGATTGATTGACTGACTGATTGTGATTGCTTGTGATTGAGTGTTATTGATTGTGATTGATTGATTGAGTTATATATTGATTGATTGAGTGTGATTTATTGATTATGATTGATTGATTGATTGATTAATTGTGATTTATTAATTGATTGATTGATTGATTCATTGATTGATTGATTGATTTATTCATTGATTGTGGTTTAACGCCGTTTCCAACAAGTGTTCCGTCATATCGCGTCAGCCAATTCACCTACTCACGTGCTTCCTGCCTTTTTCACACCAATACTCGAAACAAAAGTCTTTCAAAGTAACTTGCTGCTTTTCCACACAGGCACATAGGTATTGGCTAGTCTTTTTCTAGATACTTTTTATATTGGTAAGTATTTACGTATGAAACAATATAAACCAATATGAATCGAATGCGCAGAGTGATCTTGGTTTACGAAACATAACTTGTAGTTGAAATATGTGTTCATAGGCTACTCTTTAACTACATAAGGATATATATATAAGTTAAGCGGACTAGATAATGCGGAGTAAGCGTGTCCTTCACCCATCACTATCTCTCTTATTATTAAACCAATCCCTATGTTGTCGGTAATCAAAAGAATCGTCTCAACGAGTGCCAACAGCAAAGGGTTGGGATATCAGATAAGGATTTAAGAACATGAAACATATCCCCCTCATCTAGAGCACCGTCAGTATGAAACAGCGTAACTAAAATTGAAACAAATGTGCATGCTGATCTTAGCTAACGAAACAGTTATTGAAGTTAACTCTTTCAGCGCCAAAGGCTGTATTGAGGTTTTTGCAAACAATACTGATTTCAGGCGAGTCAGCTCGTAACGAGCTGTCTCACCTGAAATCAGCATTGTTTGCCATGTAGTTATCAAAATAGTCCAAACATTTATTACATGAGAAATGGAGACGCCCTATTGTGAACATGGAAGAGTCTACTTTAAACAATTCGGCGCTGAAAGAGTTAAAAGGATGGGCTATACAATACAATACAAGCAAAATGTCGATCTAAATCGTGTACAAACAGATGAATGTTAAATACCAAAATTGACACTTTTGTCTGCTTATTTCAAAACGTCGAATCGATATGAATTACGGTTCTGGATCACCGGTCAAAAGCATCGAATAGTTAACGGATACGTTTCACCGCAGTAGCAGACATCAATTTATGGGAGTATAAATCTTGATGAACCAAAACCAATCCGAGCATCGCAGACGCAGCGCTTGCAATAATAAACTGCGGATCAGAGAAATGACGGGAGATCGGCGGCTGGTGGAAACCATCCCTTTTGTTATTTTTAAGCTGCATATAGAAATTTCAACCGAGCATGTGAATCAGGTAAACTTTCAGAAATGTATTATTAACTCGTCCGATGGACTGACTGTACGTTCTTGTAAAGGTCTAAATTTTAGACCTTGAACGAATGCTGTATATATATATATATAAAGCCATTCTATGTATGAGATTATTACAATAGCTGGTTCCCGTTTGTGTGTGACACTGTTCTATCTGTAAATTTTACGTCATATGTCTATCCACCGTCGCTGCAGATGGCCACGAATCGGCCACGAGGGATTTTTGCGAATTCTCGCAATGTCTCGAGGGAGTACGAGAACTGCAGACGCTTGTCAGATAAGATCAGTAACGTCCGTAAGTATTAGTGTTGTCTTAAGTCAGCTATTGGATTATGTCTCCGTGAAATGATTAGATCATCCTTAACCATTTCAGCGCCAAAGGCAATATTGAGCTTTTTGCAAACAATACTGATTTCAGGTGAGTCAGCTCGTAACGAGCTGTCTCACCTGAAATCAGCATTGTTTGCCTTGTAGTTATCCATATATTCTAAAACTCTCATAACATGTGTGAAATAGAGTTGCCCGACTTTGAACATGGAAGAGTCTACTTTAAACAATTCGGCGCTGAAAGAGTTAACCATTTCAGAGGTCATTTCAGCGGGTTATTTTTTAAAAGTACAATATTCCATGGTCAAAATAAGACGAATCCATTTTTTCATGTAAAAAAAAGAGTTTTGGTTATATTTTGATAACTAAAATGCAAACAATTTTGCGTTCAGATGAGACAGCTCGTTAAGTTCATTACAACCCATCCAGCTACCGCCTCGGTGGTGTAGTGGCAGAGCGTCTGCCTCGGGTGCGGGAGGTTGTGGCTTCGATACCTGGCCGGGTCATGCCCAAAGACTTTGATAAGTTTAACCCATTCTCTACCAAAGGCAATTCAAGGCTTTTTAAAACAATGCGGATTCATGTGAGACAGCTCATAACGAGCTGTCTCTCCTGAAATATACATTGATTACCACTTAGACTTTTTACCAAATTTCGTGTTGGTCGAAAAAATGGAAGAGTCGACTTTGTTAAATTCAGCTGTAAAAGAGTTGTGTTCAACTGTATTTCAGTTATATCACATAAAGAGTGTTTCCCAGTACCAGTTATATCACATAAAGAGTGTTTCCGGGTACCAGTTATATCACATTAAGAGTGTTTCCCGGTACCAGTTATATCACATAAAGAGTGTTTCCCAGTACCAGTTATATCACATAAAGAGTGTTTCCCGGTACCAGTTATATCACATTAAGAGTGTTTCCCAGTACCAGTTATATCACATAAAGAGTGTTTCCAGGTACCATTTATATCGCATAAAGAGTGTTTCCTGGTACCAGTTATATCACATAAAGAGTGTTTCCTGGTACCAGTTATATCACATAAAGACTCTTGCCTAGTACCAGGTATAAACATACAAAAAACAATTCATCAAATAATCGGTCAATATATATCGATCATTGATCAATCGACAAACGCACCGAGAGGCCAAACAACCAACACACCACAGTATAACAACCTGAAACCCAATATATAGGTAGAAGTAGATTTTAAAAACTTATTCTATACATTAAACCAGTAGTAATGGGAAAAAATTGAACGCAACGCAACGTTAATGGACTAGTTTCAGTTCCTCTTCCTATTAGATATTCCTCGCAAAAAAAAAAAAAATGAGACGAGAGTACTAAATTACACGGCTTCGGCTAGAACCATTAAAAGTCATAAGTTTTCAAAAGATTTGCCATTAAATGTCGGAGAAATGGGTTGTTTCCTCTCAAAGAAAATTAGTCTGTTTGTGGCTTCACCAATCGATACCCGCGGATAAAATTCCATTTTCTGTAAATGTCCCATTTTAGAAACAGGTTGTTGATCCGTGTTAAACAAAAAAAAAATCTGTACTTGTTGTGATTAACGAATATTTTTATTTTTTTCAATTTTCCCAATCTTGAATCAACATTCTACCATCAGACAAACGCGTGAGACTTAACTGGTAAGTTGATTGATTGACTCAACACTTGCATTAAAACGTCAGACCGATACAAAGGTATTTTCCCATCAGCGATCAGTAACGTTTCGGTTGAGCCTGTGCAGACGTACAGTCCTGCCAGAGTCTTTAATGTCCATCTATATATGAACCGTCCCGCGAGAAACCCAACATTGTGGACTCTGCGTAAAGTATCGACCCGGATCAGCATACACATGCCGCGCAGGTTTACCCGGATATACACTTTTCGCGCCCTGTGGATTTTCTGTTTCATGAATCATTACTCTATACCTCTATCCCCCTGAGACGGAATGTGTCGGTCCGGATCAGTCTACGCGGACTGCGCAGGCTGTTCTGGGTCGATACATTACGCAGAGGCCACAATGTTGTTGTTTTTCGCGGGACGGCTCATATGTAAGTAAGTAAGTAAGTAAGTAAGTAAGTAAGTAAGTAAGTAAGTAAGTAAGTAAGTAAGTAAGTAAGTACATGTAAGTAAGTAAGTAAGTAAGTAAGTAAGTAAGCATATCGTTAATTATTGGGACAAGACATATATTACAGATGTATATATACAAATACATTTACAATTACAAAGAGCACCCGGCCTATGAGTCACCAACAAATACATAAATCTTGAATAATTCCGTTGTTTAGAAAAAACTGCTTTTCTATAAGAATAAATAGTGAGATAAATGGGGATTGAAGTAGGTTGTCATCCTTGATGTAATTTCTGATCTGAAAACTGGAATTGAGCCTCGATGAGTGATTGCGGACGATGAAGGCTGAGATGAGTATGTGTGTCCACATAGTCTCATCAGAGTCGTCATCGTCTTAATATATATGCTAACTATAATTAAACGCACCAACTGCAATAACACTGACGTTATAGCCCCACTAGTTTAATGATGAATGCAAGAGCTTAGAGTGTGTTATACCTCAAACAGCTAGACACAGTTCGAAAGGTGTCCTATTGGTGGTATATCCACAATACATGAACAACTCCAAGAGACACCGAACAGGATACACATCAAGACCCGTTGTCGCATAGCGCATCTCAAGTTACGCCGCCATTGTGGAAGGTTTTTAGCTTGAAAAGTAGCGTAACGCGAATTTTGTTTAAAATTAAACATGTTCGATGGTGCTTATGAATTGCAGATGTTACCTTTTTTTTCTGAATAAGAGATGGGTTTTTTAACCAGAAACGAAGACATTACAAGTTTCGACGATGTCAAGGTATTAAACTGTCCGAATTACCATGTTTGGATGTTTGATGCGTGCACTCTAACAATTGCACGTTATCGACTGCACTGGTCTGTAAAACTAAATTAGAAATTAACGCTAAAGGAATGGCAAAGCAAAATAAAATATGATGTTCAACTATTTGAGTATTCGAATGACAGATACATATATACATGTACATTTATAAGGTTTACAACTAACAGTGAGTTATATAATTCTTTCTTTCATTCTCTTAGTATGTTGTTCTCGTTAATAACAAACTCGTAGACACATGTCCGCATTTAATTTAAGCGGAATTAAACACCACTATATATTAAACATGATCGTCGCGGAGCGAACACCATCGCTCGTCTGTTTTTTTAGTCGAAAAAGGGGCATTACTGAATGATTATTAGAGCCATAGTTATGTGACTTGGTACTTGGTACATGTATATACATGCGTATTAGTTCTAAGAACATGTGTAAGAACATGTGTACCAAGTTTCATTCGAAAGCGTTGAACGATTTTGAGTAATGGGCAAAGTATCAACTTTTTGTAAGAATTTCTTAGTTAAAAACAGGGGCATAACTGAATAATTATTAAAGCCAGAGTTATGTGACGTGGTATAGACATGCGTATTGTTTATAGAAACATGTGTACTGAGTTGCATTTGAATATGTGTAACTATATTTGAGTTATAAGGTAAGGTTTACAGTTTTGTGACGACGACGCAGACGACGACGACGACGACGACGCAGAAAACGACGACCACGACGCCAAGGGTATCACAATACAGACGAGCTAACACGTATCGTTCGATCTCTTCCAGGGAGACGACCATCAAACCAACCAGACCAAAATAAACAGTTTTGGCAAATATCTCAGATTGGAAAGGAAATCAATTGACGTTATTTCAAATATATATCAAGAACTGCAACCAATACATAGAAAATCCAGACAAACACAATTTATTGCATTGAAAATAAAAAAACATCTTATAAATATATTCATTTATTTGTGCAAAAGCTTGGAAAAATACAAAAGAACGGAATAGAAATTTACATAGACAGTGGTTAAATTTGACGTTGAAATTTACGTGTGTACATAATAACATAAATGTTCGTTATTCATACTAAGTGTCATCTTTGTTTAACGGGAAAGGCTGTTATAAAACTACAGGTTAAGAATGCAAATTTTGATCAAATATTTGCCTTCACTATTTGAAACATTTCACAATCAATTCGGGAAATAGTTTTCCCGCGCCATCCACAACTGAATGTAAAAACTCACTCTAAATAAAAGAACCCCTTTACACGCCGTTTCAACGATTTTCCAGTATATCACGATGACCAGTTCGCCTCCTTATTTGTTTTCTCACTTTTCTGGCTTTACCGCATCAGTACTCCACTTAATAGTATTTCCTGATTTACTGGCTGCTTTTCCCCACCGTAGATTGCTTGCCCATTAGTTGAAGACGAATGACGCTTGTCACAGTGTCCTTTTTCAAACGTCGGAAAGACTGTTGGTCGAGCTGGGGTTCGAATTAACATCCCCTGGGATGACAACCTGCGTCAACACCGAATGAGCTACCGGGGTTCGCCCCCGTCCCCTTTTTTTACAGAACGTGTCGAAAAAGGAGAACTCAATATACTGCAGTGCTTAATGACTTGAATAAGGGAGATGTACCATCTCTTCCTGATATACTTGGGTTCGAACTAACATCCCCTGGGATGACAACCTACGTTAATACTGAATTAGCTACGGGGGCTCGCACCCGCCCCCTTTTTTAACAGAACGTGACGAAAAAGGAGAAATCAATATACTGCAGTTTACAATGACGTGATTAAGGGAGATGTACCATCTCTTCCTGATATACTCTCCGAATGACAGGAGGTTGCTAGCGAGAGAGATAAATTCTAGTTTCTAAGTGCATTAAATTCCTTCATTACTTTGTATTGAATTCTTTAATAAAACTATTGACACTCCCGCTCCCTGGTGGCGTTCATATTCCTTCCCCATCTTCCGTATTTATAAAAGCTTTCAAACAACGCCACAAGCAAATGTGTGGTTCTGTTTATCATAAACGAACTATGAACCTAACCAAGATAACTAACCGTGCGACATGCATTTACTATCAGTGTAGATCCAGGTGTCCATGCACAATAGGAAAATAGAAATTTAAAATATTTTAAGATAAACGGCTTTTGAAAAGGCGCAATAAGACTAATTTTACAGACACTCTACCTCTGTCAGCGCCACAGGCAATATTGAGGTTTTTTTGCAAACAATGCAGAAATCCTTTTAGTTACCAAAATAGTCCAAGAATTTCATAAATTGAGAAATGGACACACCCGATTTTGAACAGGGAAGAGTCTACTTTAAACAGTTCGGCGCTGAAAGAGCTAGTCAGACCGCAGCTAGGTGTATTCCGATTCCATCTTTTATGTGTCGCTACAGGTACTATTTAATCGTTTGAGGAATCAATCGCGCAGTTATGGTGTATTTGAGTCTATTCAAATTACAGGTTTACCTTTAAGATTTCAGACCATGCCGTCTCTCTTCTTCATTGTACATCAAGTTTTGACGGATCAGGATCAGAAATTAACACCCTTTCCAGTCAATACAACCATGCTTTCTGACCATAATGTTTTCCATACCGCTTTTGTGGTGTAGTGGTAGAGCGTCAGCCTCGAGTGCAAGAGATCGTGGGTTCGATCCCCGACCGGGTCATACAAAAATACTTTCAAAATAGTAGTAACGGCTGCCCACCTTTGAGCTAAGGGTTGTGTGGTTAGCATTATGACTGACTGGCTGGTGCCATAGTATGCTTGTGTATAATATTGGTGTGTATTATAACGGATATTCTTTTTAAAGCGGCGTTAAAACATCAAACAATCGCGCACCGTTTCCTAATAAATCACTAACAATGCATTTTAGAAGCTTCTTGTGGATGTTTTATTATCCTATAAGACAGGGGTGCAGAGGTATAGTGTCCCTGGTTCGAATCCCGTGATGAGCGAGTTCTGATTTTAGGATTTATCCACACAAACTGCGCGAGTACTGGTTACGTCTCCAGGAAGCAGACATCGAGCTTGATTAATATAAGCTGAAAGCTTGTTTCGCAATGGATGTAGAATAAATAAGTTTAAACATAACTTATAAGACTCAGCAATGCTTAAACTGAACTGATCATGTTCTATTTATAGATACATGTATCAATGTATTAATAGTCAAATATACTGTTCCCCCAATACATGTATTTGATTGCATGTATCAAACTAGTAATCCCGCGTGTACAGATCTGTTTAATTATGTTTCATTCTGTTAATTTAAAAACATGATGATTTTTGCGTAAAGCCTGTCAATGAACACAATTAAGCTCGTCTCATTTGAAGGAAAGGATTATCAAACTAATCGGATTAACTCTTTCAGCGCCGAAGTGTTTAAATTAGAGTCTTCCATGTTCAAAATCGGACGTCTCCATTACTCAGGTAATGAAAGTTTTGGACTATTTTGATGAATAAAAGCCAAACAATGCTGATTTCAGGTGAGGCAGTAAGTTCCGAGCTGACTCACCTGAATCTGTATTGTTTGCAAAAACCTTAATATTGCCATTGGCGCTGAAAGAGTTAAAGGAGTGACAATACAGCTTGCAGGGTGAGCGAGGATGCGGAACGGGATTTGTAAAGAGCCCGTTTTCCTGAATTTGCAGAAGCGATCTAGCCTATACAACAACATTATCTCGGACAATCTAACAAACTGAATTCAGATTAATCAAATTGAACGACGGCTGCTCGTTCAGCGCGTTTTTCCGAACGCGTCGTGTTAAAATACCATGCAAAATAATGTGCAATGTGAATACGAAGAATTTGAACTGGTATAGGTCAAATTACGCTAAATACATTCGCTGATTTACTGATCTACTATAGCTCCTAAAAAAACCATTGTTTGTGTAGAAATGAGTGTATACCATCACCAGAATGTATTGAATATATGACATTGAGTTTAAATGCATTGTGAATGTGTATAGGATGCACTGGAAATGATTGATTTGATCACTTTTAGTATTTTGACCTTGTTTGAAAGTGAAAGTAGAGAATGCATTGCTAAACACCGGTTTTGTCCGGGCCCGATTTAGTCCAAAATGACGGTTACCATGTTCGCCTGGTGAGTTCTTTCTAGCATAATGCATGACCTCACATTTTCTTTGGATTGTTTTAAAGCTAGGAGGTAACTCTTTTCAGTGATATATGGTGATCTACATGCGAAAGGCTTAGAAAGTGTGACAATTGAGGACTGAAACTGGTCGATTTACATGGAAACAAAGAAGGAGTTTATTTGGTGTATTGTAACCTATTGTAACCTATAAACACGTCAATGACACACACGACCGAAGTTTCCTATTTCAGTGAGTCAAAAGAGGTTGAGGGAATCATTTCCACTGTGTAGAGTCGAGGAAAACAAATAAATTGTGTGAATAGTGAAAGTTACGGAGGTTCGAGACGGTATTATTTTTACCGATCTCTTACTAATTCAGCCATCAATCCATCATACACTGTCAAATTAACTTTGTTTGAAACGAAGATTGTTTTAATAGTGTAATTGTGAATTATACAAATGTGCATACATTTACTATGATTCGAATAACATACAACACTTTGTAGAACACATTAATTCACTTGAAGACTATAGCCCATCAACCAGATGAGTACCAAACCATATTCCCTTCTAATAAGTTCTGTGTATTATTAGGGTTTAACGCCGTTTTCAACATTGTTTAAGTTATATAACGGCGACAGTTCACTAGTTCATGATCCTTGTGTAAACAATTCAGTACTAAGATAGGAAGTATGCCTTGACCATCAAAGGGCATTACAACATGACCCCAGCGCCGCCACTTGGGATCGAACCCGGGACGCCCAGTTCCAAATCCCCGACGCTAATCACCCGGCCACGGCGGATTCCTACTCCAATAAGAAAACAATAGCAAAGACCCATGGAGCGTGAAAAGACATACTCTTGTTAATTTCTATTGTCCGTGTCAACATAAATCAATGGAATTGTTGGTAAAATGCCTTTTACTTGGAAGCCATCACAATAATTGCAAAATTGGTGGGGGGAAGTCAGCTAAATGGTTTTCAATGTGTGGTCCGTCATTTATTTCTAATTATGCAATTACTTTAACAGATATTGACGAAAATATAAATCAAATGAGACACCGTGACAGAAGCAAATTGCACGTGACTTGGCGTTCATTAGACGTATGAAGACGCTAGCTCAGAGTTCCGTTGTGTTTTATGCGTAAAATGAGTAACGTTTGAATCGAATGCTCCCGGAAGCGGGTTCAAATCTTGAATTGTGTCGGCATCTCCTGAATGACAACTGGTTATGACTAGATATGCAAACAGCAGAACAACAGAGGCTTTTTTACGAGTTAAGAACTTATTTTACAATCGATATTTGGTATCATAAATCACAGTAAAGTCCGTTATTCATTGAAGAGCACAGGCGGCATTGACACACTGTTCGTGTTAACTATACATTTGTCCTTTATTGTGCTATAGGGAATATATGTATCGAACGTTTGACACACTTCTGTAAGATGACAATGTCACATTACATGGCTAAACGTGCGTTCAATATAAGAACTAGATTCATAATCATGCATGTTGTCATAAATCACTTGGAAGTCGGTAATCTATCATCGAGTAATTGATTGATTCATTGCGGTTTAACGCCGTTGTCAACAATGCTGTAGCCAGTTCACTTAGTAATGTGTTTCTTTGCTTTCTCACACCAGTACTCCACACAACATTATATCCGTACAACGGCTGCTTTTCCACAAAGACTTTCAAGCCATTAGTGGAAGACGAATAACCCTTGTCACAGTGACGTTTGTCAAATGTCAGAAAGAGTATTTGCCGAGCTTGGATTCGAATTCACAACCCCTGGTTTGACAGCCTGTGTCGCTACCGGGGCTCGGCCATCGTTGAGCAAAGGTCATAAGGTACTATTCAATTCCACTTTAAGCCTATCCTATATAGTTTCAGAGTGGTAGCAGGAATATATTTGTCGCAGGACACCTGAATACATTTTCAACTGACAACGACATATAAAGAACGCTCTACAGCGTGTTCAAATAAATGTAACGCAAGCTGATGATTTCAAATCCACTAATCCAATTACAACTATTGGCGTGTATTATTTATTGGTTGTCGAGAGCTACCGTTAGTGCCTCACTATTAAACAGAACACACGGTTGATTCTAGACACTAATGAATGGATCTTTCGTGTCAATATGTAGGCACATATACATGTATTTCCCAACAATTGTCATTTGTTTCTAATTAGCCATTTCCGAACAATTGTCAGTTATTTCTAATTAGCCAGCTGTGTCCATATGGATGCTTTGTCATTTGCATGCATTCAACGGCGTATTTTAATCATCTCTTTGTCACAAATGTGTATTAAATTAAGCTAAGGAATATGAGCGATGTATATATATAATAAGACATGCCTGTGTTTATTTGTGAAGACATCTTCAATACTATAATCATATGTTTTTATTTTGTTATTTGTCTGTACTTGCTTGACGTAGAGTGTCTTTTAAAGTAAGCATTATGCAGCAGAAACAAACAGCTCCTCATCCGATTGATTGATTGATTGATTGATTGATCGATCGATTGATTGATTGATTTATTTATTTGCGTTGATTGATTGAGTGATTGATTGATTTTAGTTGATTGATTGATTGATTGATTAGGGTTTAACGCCGATTTCAAAAAATGTTCAGTCATATCACGGCGACCAGTCCACCTACGCATGCGTTTCCTGGTTTTCCAACACCAATACACCACACAACATACTTTCCAAGCAACTGGCTGCTTTTCCACATAGACTGTTAAACAGCCAATTGGTAAAAGACGAATGACGCAGGTCACAGTGACTTTTGTCAAACGTCGGAAAGAAAGTTGGCCGAGCTGGGATTCAAACTTACAACCCCTTGATTGAAAGCCCGCGTCGCTACCGACTAAGCTTCCTAATCAGCAGAAAATCAATATTCAACGATGGAAATGTTCAAGATAGGCGCGGGGGTGTTTATTTTATACAGACTCAGCTCGGGCCTACATACAAAGGTCGGTTTCTGTCTGTTATAACCATATCATGAACTAATACAGACAAACCCGTGATAAAGACCACCTTGAATAAGCAATAACCTGTCTAAAGCGACCACACTTGAAATAGTTACCAAAACATCCATTTTTCTGTCTCAATGACCATGCAATTAAAGACAACATGTGAACATAAATCAGATTGTTCACTTCCCATTGGTGGTCTTTTTAAACATATATTTGAATTCACACAGGTGTCGTTGTTTCGAGTTTTATTTATTTCCATATTAAATGTGTGCAGTCAAAATGTCAACGGTGAATTCTACAGTTGAGGCTGGGCAGACACAAACACTCGCCCGAGCCTTCAATGGTCGCTTGAGCCGTCTCGCGATAAAAACCAACTCTGCGTAATATATATTCTAAGAATCCTTATCTCCCATTACAATAAACGTAAACGTGCTTGCACCAAGATAAATGTGACCCGGAGTACATGTATACCCATCTCATTTGCATACTTTCGGCACTACTCGGTGACAAGGTTCCTAATGCTATATGTATATAGAACCCTTTCACAAATGCAAAAACATATCAAAGCACACGCAGAAGACGACCAATTTAACCATTGCTGCGACAATGTTTTCTACTCTGTTCATTAATGTGTACTTCATTTATATAAAGATGAGCCGTCCCGCGAGAAAAAAAACCCATTGTTGACTCTGCGTAAAGTATCGTCCCGGATCAGCATAAGTATGCCGCGCAGGCTAACCCGGATAGACACTTTTCGTCTCCTGTGGATTTTCTGTATCAGGAATCATTACTCTATCTATCCCCCCTTAGACGGAATGTGTCGGCCGGATCAGTCGGCGCGTACAGCGCAGGCTGATCTGGTCGATACATTACGCAGATTTATTGATATGAGCCGTCCAACATTGTTGACTCTGCGTAATATATCGACCCGAATCAGCCTAAGCATGCCGCGTAGGCTAACCCGGACATACACTTCTCGCCTTCCGTGGATTTTCCGTTTCAGGAATCATTACTCTATACCTCTATCCCCCCCTGAGACGGGATGTGTCGGCCCGGATTAGCATGCGCGGACTGCGCAGGCTAATCCGGGTCGATACATTACGCAGAGGCCATTATGTTGTAAACATGCCACTTTCAAACGACGCGGTCTACACCTTATTAGGCCGTAACCCGACAAGGTCAATCTGAATCGATCATTGTCAGTGTAAGATGCATTTTCATCTGTCAATTAGAGGGACGGAGATTAACAAATCCATCAACAACTCTCCTTTTACACTCTCTGTAATGGCTGACGCTTCAAATATCGAGTATGTTTTTTCTCTGAGTAGTTCAAAACAATTTCGTCAGAAAAAAAAAAAAAACCCAAATCAGTCTAAACATTCTAATACAAATGCAACTGTATTGTATTGTAGATCAACACTCTCTTTAACCGCTTCTGTGAACATGTGTAGATTCTGATAAGAAGGATCAGATGTACTGGCGGATCTTAACCGACTCTGTTAAGACATTCCAACTTCTACTTATTTCCCCATGAACTGGCTGATATTGTATAAACAAACTAGTCTTTTGGGGGGGTAGTGTTTCTAATCGATTTCCATATACAACAGTTTTCTAACGCTTCTGTAGAAAACTACTTTTGCAACAACGTTTTCAACTGTATTCATATTTATATTTTCATTTATAGACAATTTCCACATTGACTGAATGTTTATAAAGTGGTCTTGTGCAGATGTGTTGTATGTGGGAAAGGGTTAATCAAAATAAGTCTTACTTCAACATGTGCTTGCAATGACATTATTTGGCCGTCTTCTTTGAAAACATCACAGGAAAACGCAACATTATAAGGCGACTTTGTAAACTTGAATGAAATTTCATCGTCATTTTACATAAATTTAACCCTTTCCCACATACATGTACAACATTTGCCTGCAATGACATTATTTGGTAGTCATTTTTGAAAACATCACAAAAGAAACGCAACATTACAAGGCGACTTTGCAAACTTGAATGAAATTTCATCGTCATTTTACATAAGTTTAACCCTTTCCCTCATACAACAAATCAACAGCAGATGGATTTGAAAATACATTGGCCAAAAACGTGAACAATCTCTATAAATGTGAAATTATCTATAAATAGGGTTGAAAACATTGTGGCAAAGGAGGAAATTGCTCATGATGAGCAATTTCCTCTTTTGCCACAATGTTTTGAAAAGTCGTCTCCTGCAGTGTTAAAAGTATCCGAAGGTCGGTTTGGTGTCTCATAACCGAGTGGTTTGAATTCTTTACATATATATATATATATGCATATATGTTACATGCTGCTGCAATATAATAAACATTTATCAGGTAATGCAAATAAAAGAGTTCAAGTAATTGACATAAACATTTGAGAAAAAATGTTATTAATATAGAAAAAGATTGATTAGTTTGTTTTGTGAATTTAGAAAAAAACCAACATTGTTCGTATTTCTATCCGTCTACGTTTTTAGATTCTAATTTTGTATTGACCATATATAAATATATATGTATCTACTAAAAATCTTTAATCATTTTCAATTGTTTTAATGTATACAGTAAACGTGTGCCTTGGTACGTCCTTTAGTCTGTCTGTCTGTTTTATTTCCACCAGTTATCTGAAATCCCTTTCCGATCTCTCAATCTATAATCCTCGTGGAAATTATCCCTCAAGAATTTTCCTTATTTGTTTTCTAAACCGAAATTTTCATCCATTTTGAGTGATTTTTTTTTCCATTTTTTATTAATTGTTTAAATGTATACAGTAATAGTGTACCTTGGTACGTCTGTTTGTCTGTCTGTCTGTTTTATTTTCACCAGTTATCTGCAATCCCTTTCCGATCTCTCAATTTATAATCCTCATGGAAATTATCCCCCAAAAAATTCCGAGAATGCTCCTAATTTCTTTTCTAAACTGAAATTGTCATCCGTTCTGTTTTTCAGAGTGATTTTTGTTTGTTTTTTTGTTTCTCCCGAGATGCGCCTTTTAGTTCTATTATTTTTTTAGGTGGTGCTTTTTGTTTTATCAATTCCAGCTTGTTATATTCAGGGTTTTACACAGGAGTATGTACATGCTACAACTTCATGCAGTTAGGTCTTTCTGAAAATGAGCTAAGTATTCAGACAAAGATAACACACACAGAATTAAAAGTCTGTCTAACATATTCAACTAAATTGTCCTAATAAATTATGCTTTAACTGGGTAATGAAATTAAAAGTCAAAAACTAAGAAAAAAATCTAGAATTCAACAGAAAGCTATAACCGTGTTTTATTTGTCTTTTCTTAAATTAAGTTTAGTCTATATATATATATAGGATGTGACATGTTTAAATATTTCTTGTGAATTTCCGCTTTTATCAATGTGTCTGTGATTTTTAACCCATCCCCCATATATAGACGCATTCTGACGCCTCTGCAGCAGACGATTAAAAAAATCATTTTGAAAAATTGATTTTGATCAATCAGAAAATATTCACCTTCTGTCACAAGGTGCTCAGCTTAAAACTTATAAAACTTAAGCTTCAAAATATTTTCAATTATTTTTAACTCTACATGTTTTTTCAAATTCGTCTTGTGCGGATTTTTTGTAGCTGGGAAAAGGGTAAAACCCACATGCAGACGCACTTTGACAAGCTTGCAGTAGACGGCTTTTTTAAACCATCATTGTACAAATAAACATTTGTCATATTGTGCAATTTATCCTTTTCCCAAAATGTGTTATACTCTATTCTAAAAGTATACCAGCATACAGAAAGGTCCATTATCCTTCCCTGGGCTTTTGTAAAGTCGACAATTGCAGATCCATTTTATGATAATATGAGCCTTCCCGCAAAAAAAAAAACCAGTATGGCATCTGCGTAATGTATCGACCCAGATCAGCCTGCGCTGTCCGCGCAGACTGATCCGGGCCGACACATTCCGTCTCAGGGTGATAGAGGTATAGAGTAATGAGTCCTGAAACAGAAAATCCACCGGAGGCGAAAAGTGTCTATCCGGGTAAGCCTGCACGGCCTGGTTAGGCTGATCCGGGTCGATACTTTACGCAGAGTCCACAATGTTGGTTTTTTCTCGCGGGTGTAGCCCCACCATATTTATGCCAATGAGTCTTTGAACGATGTCTTTAAACAATTTCAAAGCCGACATAAAACACTAAATCATTAGAAAGGACTTACATGCGAGCCGTTCCACGAGAAAAAACAACACTATGGACTCTGCGTAATGTATCGACCTATATCAGACTGCTTAGTCCGCGCAGCTAATCCGGGCCGACACATTCCGTCTCAGGGGTATAAAGTTATAGAGCAATGGAGAACTGGAGAAACAAAAAATCCACAGGGGGCGAAAAGTGTCGGTCCTGTATAGCCTGCGCGGCATGCTTAAGCTTATCTGTGTATCATACGGCTCATATACAACGTTAAAATACGTCGAGGAAGCATACTGTCACCATATGCATGTCGAACTGTACGGTTAAAACGAGATTGGCAAAATCCATACACAAAAGCGTCACATTCTAGAATATCACTAAAGGCGCAACAGTAAAACCTTTCCTTAAAATCTCCCATTTCAAAATATATTAACAGCTTAATTAATAATGACAAATAAAAAGTTGGAGATGAAAGATTCCAGCTCGGTAATACGTTTTGACGGGAAATCATCGGTGGAAAGCACATTTGGTTATTCTCTAGAGTCATGGCTGGGAAGGCGTTAACACGGCATTGAATTGCCATTTGAATTGGGAGTCAAATTCCAATCCACGCCGGAATATAAATCGAGCGAAGTTCTCGGATTAAAATTCATTTCTCACAATGGAGAGAGTGTACCCATCCTTTTCAAACAGTATTGATGCGATTCTGCACCCATGTGTCTTTAATTTCTTTTAGATCAATTCAAATTTTCAACGATAATCATACCGTTAGTTGCTGATTAATTTCATTAAATATTTAGACCTCGTTCATGAAACGATCGATTTCTTTTTTTTTTTTATAAAATAATCTTCTTTTTTATCTCCTTAATCTCAATAGGTGCTATACATTACATTCCACGCAGGTTGAGGTGCGACATCTGGATTTTGTTATTATCTCATGATAATGCTTGTATCCGATCTAATATACCCATTGCGTATTTCTATATATGTTACGTGTGTAATATAACATGACCGAATCACTATTTTTGTTTTCAACCGCGAATGTTTACAAAATGGCTGAGAACGTGTATCCGGTAAACACAAATGTCACGATAGATGGACGAGGGGCCATTATCGGTCATACAAATAGTTTTATTTGTGATTAGTTAACAGTTTCGTAAGTTCCATGTTGGAACTATTTTCTGACCGCGAAAACCCGATTTTCTTTCATAAAGTTTTATTAAACTCGTCCAAACAATCTTGTTATAAAGCTCGCCAGAGGCTCGCTTAATAACACATTTCTTGAACTCGGTTAATATAAAATGACAACTCATTTCAAATCCTGTATTTATGCATTTTCAATTTCATTAACAATAAGACCAAAGTACTTTACTATGTGTATATTTTCTCTGACGACTAAAGGTCGTTTCGAATGGATCCTTGTCATCTCCCCTGTTTACACCTAAGACTAATGAATGAATGAATGTGTCTTGTTTTTATGTCGCATCGACAGTTACACCTAGGACTATTGTAGGTTGTCGAATCTATACGAGCGTTTGGTTACTGCAGAGAAGAAAATATCTAGTTTTAATGATATTGCATAACATATGTTTTTTTTTACACAATTGTGAGGCGTAAATAACACACTGAACGACTTGTTTAGCTGTTTCACTGCCAAATTTTACTAAGTCGACTCTTCCATGATGACAAATGGGCCACTCCATTGTTCGTTAAACAGAAAATGCGGTAACATTCAATGTCTTAGTGGCAAACAATACAGATTTCTGGAGAGACAGCAAAAGCTCGTTACGAGCTGTCTCGCCCGCATATGCATTGTTTGTAAAAAGCCTTTAATTGCATTTGTGGCAGCGAAATGATTAAGTCACAGCATCGAATCCACCAATTACATTGCAGCTTTTTGGAAACACACGGGAGCTGGCTCCAGTTCGGCGGTTGCGTATGTGTTTACTTGATAAACCTAATCGACATGCTAACAGATCATTCAGACACGTGTAAGATCTTACACGTGGTCGAACAACTACTATGTTAGGTAGTTTTGAATAAAAACACCCCTGTTCAAGCCCTAGGTACAGTCTAAGTGCGTGCGCGTTCGAACTATTTAACATGTGTGTATAATTATTATTGGGCTTCCGTTTAGCCGTACTCTATGGAAATACAGTAACATTAACTATGTTTTGCACTGCACTGTTCTTAATTTACTCACAAGATATTTCAAGAACATTGTCTCGCTTCTTTGCTATATGATCTTTCTTATCACCTCTCATACATATGTTCAGATTGTGTTTTTTCAGGACCAAAGTGTATTTGTTTTTATTTAGCTATTCTGATGAATAATCCTTTGTCTTATTAAATGTTGTCCCATTTGGGACACACCAACGTACGCAGATAGAAAAATGCCACAGGCAGTACGTGGAAAAAAACCCACTGACAATGTTTAGCCACCAAAACAATAAACCCTTCACACATACAGCTTAAGACCTTGAACAAAAACTCATGGAAAAAAAAGTACAATCTCAAAGTATAATGATTAAATAGAGCTTTAACATTAACTATTTCAGCGCCACAGGCAATATTGAGGTTTTTGCAAACAATACTGATTCAGGTGAGTCAGCTCGTAACGAGCTGTCTCACCTGAAATCAGCATTGTTTGCCTTTTAGTTATCAAAATAGTCTAAACTTTTATTACATGCGAAATGGAGACGCCCGATTATTTAGAACATGGAAGAGTCTACTTTATACAATTTGGCGCTGAAAGAGTTAAGGCAAAATGAAAAAAAAAAAAAGATTCTAATGAGTAGTAATTCCTCGTTTTATCACACTGTTTTCAAAAATCGTCTACTGCAGACGCGTCGAAATGCGACCTGCGTGTTGGAACGGATTAATCCACGTCAGTAAGTATTCGACTAGAATCCAATCATAAACCTTCGTTAAAACAACTCGACAGTAAAGCTTTGTTACTAAGTTCTCATGTCGCAGAAAATTAAAGACTGCGGGTTAATGAATTTCGGCACTTCGGGGACTCGAAAACAAATTAAAATGTCTAAGTGAGGATGTTCGCCTCTCCGAGATCCAATAACTGGAGAGGCTGAATCTAGACAGATTTAACGTATCCATGTAACGTTATTGTAAAACGCGTTTTTTTTCGAATCGAGCTTAGTAACAGAAGAGCTTTGATTTCGTTCTAGTTAATTGGATATGAGCATCGCTTGATCAATTGTTTGTTTTTGTTTTTTATGAGAGTTTTACGCCGTTTCCAACATTTTTTTCAATTATATCACGGCGACAGTCCTCTTATTCATGAACAGTGGGTAAACAAACCAAACCAGTATTAGGTTAGGTATTATGCCTCGCCCAAAGGCACTCAACCATCAGCGCCACGCCCGCGGATCGAAGCCGGGACGCTCAGTTACAAATCCCCGACGCTAACCACTCGACCACGGCGGATTCCGTCGCTCTATGAAAACCAAAAATGCCGAATTTGCGACAAGCAAACATATCTGTTTGCAGCAAGTAAACATGTCGGTTTGCGCTATCTGTTATTGCATACCTATAGATTAATTTGAAATTGTTTTTGAGTAATAAATCACGTAGACCAAGATTGTCCTACGCGAGTGTTACAGGTTAGTTTGTTGTCAATGTTGTTTAGATTTAAGTACAGCAAGCGACATTGTAACATGGAATAACGTTGAGTCAACCAAATAGATAAAATAGTTGATTTGAGTTAAACATCGAATTCAACCGTATTTCAATTAGGTCACGGAGGCCAGTTCAACTAATGTGATTTTCATGAATATCGCAGATCAATACGCCACACAACATTCTTGCCGTGTAACTGGGAACCATCCCGCCGCATATTACATTAAGCATAATGGTTGCAGACGAATTGCGCTGATCACAATGCAATTTGACAATCATCGTTAGGAATGAATGGCCGAGCTTGGGAATCGAACTTACAACACTTAAAGTGATAGCCGTCGTCGTAACCGATTGACCAATTGCGGCTCGACTCCAAAAGTAATAACATCAGTATATCGTTGTGGCGTCTGATAGTACACCATAATGTAAACAAGGTGTACAGGATTGCAATCAAAAAAGTATTTTTTACCAAAGAATACAAGTAAGCATTTATCATGCATTTAGTAAATTATATGCACGATGCATTACATAACATGTAACTACGGTATCAAATGCTTTCAGAAAATAACAGGGATCAATTTCCATTTAATTGGCCAGTCAATGTAAAAAGAATACATGCTGGCTTTTTGTGAAACATGTAGATCCATATCCATACGTACGTACATCCTGATCAGGATCTACACTGTACACACCGTACTTACATACTCGTTTATTAAGCCGGTAAGAAGTATCCATCTACTTGTGTAAATTGTGTTAAGACAGAGTAGACGCAATGGCTAATCTGAACCCAGATTGTTTGTTCAGACATGTACCTTTTGTTAAGCCTTGAACGGGCTTAAGTTGAACGTGATTAAAGTGGGATATTGAACGTTATTGTATAAAAGCACGCAACTTATGTAGATTGCAGTAATTGTAAGAGAACGTAGCACTATCAACTCTTACACTTCCGAATTTCACAAAACAGACTGTTTCATGTAGAAAATTGCACCACTACATGTTTCCGTCCAACCGGAAATTCGGTAAAATGTAATGTATTAGTGGCAAACAATGCAGATTTCAGGTGTGACAGCTCGTTACGAGCTGTCACACCCGAAATCTGCATTGTTTGCAAAAGCCTTTAATTGCCTTTGACATGTTTCATGTAGAAAATTGCACCACTACATGTTTCCGTCCAACCGGAAATTCGGTAAAATGTAATGTATTAGTGGCAAACAATGCAGATTTCAGGTGTGACAGCTCGTTACGAGCTGTCACACCCGAAATCTGCATTGTTTGCAAAAGCCTTTAATTGCCTTTGACAGCGAAAGGGTTAACTAATTCTTATCCTGACCAGCAGTAACTACATTTGGAAATGAGCCTTCCCGTGCGAACAGATACTTGATGGTATATCCGAACATAGTAGGTTCAGATCAGCCTGTCTATTGCTACATCCTATCAGATTGTACTCACGTTGGCATAAGAGTGTACACAGCCTGTGTAAGAAATATGCGAACAATGTAGATATGTATCGGACTGTGTGGATGCACATGCAAATCTGTATTTACATTGTTCATGAAATACAGCTTGTACCTTTTCCCTTGGACATGCATGAAGCCGATTTTCAGTCAGATAACCGCTTAGCTAAACAAGCCTGTACTGTCAAACAACGAAATCCCTTTGTGTTTTGGGGAGAAGAAGCTTAATTGGATAGAACATAAGTCCATTCCATGACTTCGCCCTTGCAATCTTTATTTGTTTTGACATATCTCTTTATATACAGTTCAATGACTGCTAACCTAGTAGGAGGAACGCTTGCAGCAAAAGCAACACGGTCATTTTATCTCTTGTATTTTCATACGCAACTTTTATTACATATCTTATATAATTTTGACAATCCATTAAACCTACATGCACGTGGTTACCTCAACGATCCAAAGTCAATTAAACCATCATTACGTATTTCTGCACACCTCCATTGATCTTTTTTAGGTGGCATGGTCAATACTTAATCAGGAGGTGGCGTGCCACTAAATCTTCATTTTTAGAGATTTCCCATAATCCATCAGTAATCGTTTTAAACCGGAAATGACTAGCCACCATTAATATCCGCCATATTGAGGTGCTGCGGAAAGCTTCATTAACGGCTCCATTATGGTTACTCCGTGTAATTTGAAGTCAACCACACGTTGTTTAATTTTTTCCCTCGGACAACTGTCGTAATACACAGCTCTTAATGAAAACCCGTCCTCGGTTATTGATTGAACGATTGCTTTCAACAGTTTTTCAGTTATGTCACGGCGTTTTTCTGGGTAAATTACCAGTACTACTGGTCAAGATATCCTAACACCAGTTAGTCAGTCGTAAGGCTAACCCCGCAATCCTGAGCGCCAAGAAGAGCAGACATGACTACCATTTGCCTCGTTTTAAAATAGATATAAATATGTAAAATAATTTGAACAAAGGCAGAGTGGCGTCCCTATAACTAATCAGGAAATTACCTTTAACAATCAATCGCTACCTAAGTAGTGCAGTTAAGCGAAATTGCACGAAGCTACCTAATTATTATCTTTAAAGCTGAGGTAGTGCATAAATATTCTTTGAGAATAAAGTATTCAAACGGTTCAGGCAACTCATGCCAATGTGAACAAATACAATTCATTTCTTGTCATCACTAGATGGATGTTTATGCACCGACAAATTATTAGAATTGCATTGTTGCAGTTTATTTCAATTAAATGTACACTTAAACCAGTGCACGGATAAAACCCCGTCACTTTTGATTTGTTAGGTGATTCGTCGCTAGGCAATCTAGAATACCAGCATTAAAGCCTAACAGAAGATAAACTATTACCTTAGCCTTTTTGTCAATAATACTTGAATACTCGTTAACATATGATTTGAAACTGAGAAGTGTATCGCGCACTTTCTGTTTGGTTGCTTTTACCTTAACGATTCGACACAGGACATGACTGTCACGATGGTTTCGTGCAAGACCGTTGGCATCAGGTGCAAGGTCATACCAACTACTTAAACATGTTAGTAACGGTTTTTCCTCAGACCCCAGACGTACACAACTCCAAATAGTGCTAGCATATTGCAAGACTCCATACATTGCTAAAATATTGATAGACTCCATACATTTCTAACATACTTCAAAACTGTATACATTGCTAGCATATTGCAAAACTCCATACATTGCTAACATGTTGCTAAACTCCATACATTGCT
Organism: Serripes groenlandicus; assembly: GCA_031761405.1. Lineage (NCBI taxonomy): Eukaryota > Metazoa > Mollusca > Bivalvia > Cardiida > Cardiidae > Serripes > Serripes groenlandicus. The sequence continues at coordinate 46,738,184 of JASEVX010000008.1, read as the reverse complement.
AACATATTGAATGACTCAATACATTGCCACCATAGTGGAAGACTTCATACATTGCTAACATATTGAATGACTCCATACATTGCTAACATATTGAATGACTCCATACATTGCTAACATATTGGACGACTTCATACATTGCTAACATATTGGAAGACTCCATACATTGCTAACATATTGAAAGACTTCATACATTGCTAACATATTAAAACACTCCATACATAGCTAGTATATTGGAAGACTTCCTTAATTGCTAACATATTGAATGACTCCAAACAGTGCTTACATATTGAATGACTCCATGTATTGCTAACATATTGAATGACTTCATTACATTGCTAACATATTGAATGACTCCATACATTGCTAACATATTGGACGACTTCATGCATTGCTAACATATTGGAAGACTCCATACATTGCTAACATATTGAAAGACTTCATACATTGCTAACATATTAAAACACTCCATACATTGCTAGTATATTGGAAGACTTCCTTAATTGCTAACATATTGAATGACTCCAAACAGTGCTTACATATTGAATGACTCCATGTATTGCTAACATATTGAATGACTTCATTACATTGCTAACATATTGAATGACTCCATACATTGCTAACACATTGGAATACTTCATACATTGCTATCATACATGTATTACATGTCAATGACATAGTTCTTACTACACTGACCGAGTTGCGCGAGGAAACAACTAACACCAACAGGCAGTTTCGCAGAGAGCTCTACAGTATGTTAAGTGCCTCTACCATAATTGTCTGTGTCGATGACAGAGCAATCTGTTTTACCCGTTATATCATTATATAGCAGGATTTACGATGACAGTAGTGCTTATTATACACACTTTGAAACACTCAATCACAATTAGTACAGCATAGATAATTATGACGGTTACATTGTCTCGGAATATATAACCCCAATCTACTTTTTTGTGTGTGTTATCTGCGACTGTGTATATGAGTTCATATTACACCCATACAGAGCTCTAGATATGGAGCATTTACCATGCTCTAAAATCCTTATCTGACCTCCAAAACCTATGTTGTGGGTACTCGAAAGAATCGTCTCAGTGAGACGATTCGTTTGAGTACCCACAACATAAGTTTTAATTAGAGTATTATATAAGAAAGACCTATGTACTCCTACTTATCTAGTCCTCTGGCGCATGTCCGGAACACAGTATATCAGTGGTTCGCTGCATATTTTGTTAAGCTGAGCATGTTTTATTTAAATCGGATAAGCGCAATATATTAGTTATTATCCTTTTATGACCAATGCCCCAGAGCACACCAATCAATCCATCCAAATAAGTAAGACAAAGATGTTATTCATGTACGTCAGTAGCATTTGTCTGAAGGTATTGGGCAATCATCTGTCAGAATATTTGTCAATTCTCTGAATAGTCCTACCATTAGTATTGTTTATGAAAGAGATCATTAGCCTGGTTTTCAGCATACAGAACACTAGTGTCCTTAGGATGTTGCAACTTGTCTAAAGGTGGTGTACATGTATACTGGGGAATTCATTATCCGTTTCCGACATACACATATATACACGTACATGTATTTGCATTCGACGACTTTGAAAATATCTAGGCAAAAATATGGAAAATCTCTCTAATGAATATATAATTATCATATGTATATATGCATGGTAAATTGAGAAAATGCTTATTGTGAGCAAGATCATCATTTGCCACAACTATTCCAAAAGTGTTCAAAAAATGTGACAAAATGCATATGCAGATTGGAAAGGGTAACATCAGTATTACAATATCAGCTCAGAAAAAAACCTTTCAGTCACCCTTTCTATGGTATCTATCCAATTAATTTAATGTTGGACATTAGGATTCATTTCAGCTTCAGATTTATATCTTGTATATTTTATAACATGTTTACGTTTTATCTCTAGAATATAAATGATAAATACATTGATTGCTTCCAGTTAATAGGATCATTTTGACGATTGGTTACGGTTGTAAATTTACCAAAATCAGACAAATTGGGATATGTGTCCAATGCTGAACACGAGCCAAAAAAAACCAAAAAAACTTTCCATCAGACAACAAATCTGCGGCAGAAGATTAAAGAAGAAAAATGTAATACAGTTAAATAACATTCTGGCAAAAGAAGAAATTGTTCATTATGAGTAAGTCTTCCTTTTTGCCACAATGTTTACAAATCTCGTTTGCTGCAGAGGTGTCAGAAAGTGTCTATATGTGCGAAAAGGTTAAGATCTTTTTTTGAACACATGATGGTGATCTGAAAGGTGATATAATTTGCACCGCTTGTAAGACGTATCTTGTATGTTTTCCTTAACTAATTGACGAACAGTTCATACACAGATCGCATGGAGCAGATGTGCAGGTTGATCTTGATCTATATAAACAGGTCGCAGATTTATATATACATCTGTATAAAGACACCTTACACCAGGACATTAAGTCATGTGTTTGGCAGGCCTCGATCAATGTTATGAAGCAGGTTTTGTTTAACTCTTTCAGCGCCAAAGGCAATATTGAGCTTTTTGCAAACAATACAGATTCAGGTGAGTCAGCTCGTAACGAGCTGTCTCACCTGAAATCTTCATTGTTTGGCTGTGAGTTATACAAATATTCCAAAAATCCTATAACATGAAAACAGAGTCGTCCTAGTTTGAACATGGAACAGTCTACTTTAAACAATTCGGCGCTGAAAGGGTTAACACAACAAAGACCACGTATCCTATACATAGACAAATTACACCAGGGTCCAATTCCACAAACCTTACTTAGCGCTAAGTAATACCTAAATACCTTTAAAGTATATTTCATCATTTGTGTTTCTCTTATAAAAATGCCAAAATATTTTTATTTCAACATGTAATGTAAAGGTAGCTTTTTATCTCAACTTAATCATTTTACTAAAATACATTCCACCATTCATGTTTTAACAAAATATTCGGGAACCAAAAACGATGAAATATGCTTTTAAATATGTAAGCATTACTTTGCGCTAAGTAAAGTTGGCGGAATTGGAACCAGGAAATGAATTCACGTGTTCAACATACAGGCTATTGTTTTCCATAATATAGACATCTTCACATAGACCCGATTTTCATCAGAAAACGAATTTATGTCAATGTCACACCTTCTGTTCAGCACTCGTTTGATAGTCTACTTTCATACTCAACAGCTGGGTATGCCTGACTTTGACAACAATAGGTCTGCTCATTACATTCGGCATGTGGGCCGAGTCACGTGATGAACAGTCCTGATAACAGGTTTAGTGCATATTTCCTGTAATTATAATTGACAGTTGTTAACAGAAAATGTAGTCTCTGCCCCTACAATCCCCGTAATAGACGAGATAATTATTTATAAAACTTACAATTTTTATTTCCATTTTTTTTTTACATAGTTTTTAATATTTCAATATATATATACAGCGTTTCTGTGTAAATAACATGTACTATCGCTATCATGACAACGATACATCAGTCGTAATGCAATCACCGCAATCCTGAGAGTCACTAAAGGAAACAAGAGTTGCCGCAATATGAAACAATTGGATGTTAGCGTTTTAGCATTTTATGGCTTTATGGCTTTTAGCATTTTATGGCTTTATGGCTTTTAGCATTTTATGGCTTTATGGCTTTTAGCATTTTATGGCTTAAGAAATACTGTTTGATTCGAAAAACACGAAACCCGCTTTTAAATATATGATATAAATATATGATAACAATAGTTCTTTAGTTAAATTCGTAAAACGAAAACAAAAATACCTTTTCCCAACGTGTTGACCTCGATCTCCCAAAACTATTGTAAACATTTGTCTGCGGATGCGCGTCCTTTTTATCCCCTTAATATATTCTTTAAATCGCAAAATTTAGCACAATAACTTCGCATTTATGAAAATATTCCCTTTTTCCTGTATTAAAAAAATATGCTTTGAATTTACATTTTAATTAAAAATAAACTACTAGCATATAAATAGACTGGTTCACTATTCTTAATTTTCTATTGCAAACTCGAACGAGAACCAGTCTAGTGACGAACTGCTACGGAAATATCCGAGAGCTGACGGTAAAATACGATTAACAATACGATTAACACGGCGCATGCGCAAGTATTTTCTATGACGCGATTGGGGATCGAACCCTAAAAACCAACTCCTGATGCTGTAGCCATTACATAGCGAAGATGGTGTAACACTTTCCGTTTTTTCAGTATCGGTCAATATGAAGAAGTAAATCTAAATTCATTGATTAATATAGGTGAATTAACATAACTAGTGAATATGAATTGATTTAATAGATGTACAATCGTGTCATCATGAACGAAAGGTATCAAATATGTATCCATTTTATACGACGGAACGTATGTGTAAAGTGCAAATGATTATTAAAGGGCTCATTATGAGACACTTTAAAGTTGCAATACTCTAGGTGCAGAATACAACATATTTATGTACTTCGTTACACAAACTCACACGATTCTATCCTGTATCGAGTCTCAGCAGACGGCACGTCGGCATCGTTTGGTTAAAAGTATTACCTCACAATCATTATGTTTCCATTTCAAATCTACATTTGAGCCGTTCCGCGAGAAAACCAACATTGTGGACACTGCGTAAAAGTATCGAACCTGATCAGCCTAAGCATGCTGCGCAGACTAACCCGGACAGACAATTTGTGCCTACTGTGGATTTTCTGTTTCAGGAATGATTACACTATACCTCTATCCCCCCCCCCCCCCTCCCCAAGACGGAATGTGACGGCCCGGGTTAACCTGAGCGGACTGCGCAGGCTGATCTCGGTCGATACATTACGCAGAGTGCATAATGTTGGTTTTATCGTGGAACGACTCATTTAAAAAAAGTACTTTTCAGGATTTGCATTTGGAAGACTTCATATATATTTTTTTAAATATTGAGATTTCTATTTTCTTGTCCATCATGCTTAAATGAGAATGTCCTGAAAAAACAACATAACATTTGAGAACCTTGTAGATTTAGATCAGCCTGTGCACCCGTATTGTCTCGTCAAGATCTATATTGTACACATATTATTTTCATAAGTTTGTTAGAAGCTTCTTTTAACTCGTCTTGATTATGATAAAACTGGGTAACATTGCAGGCTTATCTGAACAAACACAGTTCACAAATATGCCACATTGAACTTTCCTCCATGGAAGGCCTAACATATCAGTTCTAATGTGTCAAGTCAATAATAGTGCTTGTGTATTCGTCCCTATAATCATAGTTGTGTTTGTACGTCTGTCATTCCTCAGTTGGATATAACTCTGTCGGTTTCCATCTACTGTATACGACATCCTTCCCCCACCCCCGAAATATTGCTTAAAGCGACTGAAATCCAGATGGCCCGGAAAAAAATCGAATTCGCCCTAAATGTTATTATTTATGTTATCCAAGTAAAAACGAAGTCGAAAATGTATCGTTTTTTATCAGTAAAGTAAACTTGAGTCGTTTTCAATTTTCCCGATGAAGGGGTTTCCTATATAAAAATACCGCGGAATCCTTCAGACGGGCACCTTGCAAGGATCACGTGATCAGTGAAATAAACGTAAACACAAAATGGCGAATTCATCAGCGTCGAATATGGAAGAGGTAAGTGTTTTGGCTTAATTATCTTTTAAATCAGACATAATGTATGAAAAAGGTCCCAACATTGTGAAAAATGTTCAAATCATTGTTATCTCTGCTTTGTTTACTAGGAGATTCAGTATATTGACAAACGAACAAAAACACCATCGGGGTCATTTCAAGTCACGTGATGAATGAGATAAGAGCATCGAAAGCTATTTAAAAACTTACCCTGTTAGTCCCAGGGTAGAATTTGCGATGGAAAAAGTATCGAAAACAAGAAAATCTCACCGACTATAGGGGTATGTAATATGTCAGTTATCATATGTTAATGCACCAAATACAAAAATAACACTTATTTTCTTAAAATTGGAAATTTTATTTTTTTTCGACAGTTGGGCATCTGGAGTTCAGTCGTTTGAGAGACGTATTATAAAGAACTGTTAATCGAAATTCTTTTCAGAAATCCTGGCCAAGAGAGAGAATAAGAATGCAGATGGCTGATTCCGCGGTTATTGATCAATGATGGTGTCATTCTTCAAATGAGTTTTTTTTTACAGATTAGCGCAGACAAGTTCGGTCAGACTATTTGGTAACTTGTAATGAAAAAGATATAGCTACGAACAGTCAATCAAAAACGGCTGCCTTTCCGTGTAATGTATGAACCTGTTATCAGTTGGAAAGTGGTATATTTGTAATATGTTCGTAATAATAAATTGCTCGATTGACTGTTTAACCCTTTCCGACATACGACAATTTTGCAGCAGACGACTTTGAACATATTTTATAAAAACAATTTGGAAAATCTCTATAATTGAATGGATAACCTATGACTAAAACTACTGTATAAGTTTAGTTGAGATACAATCAAAAGTGAAGACTGTATCGTGTTAACAAGCTCTTTTATAGCAATTTTGACCATTTCAAGGGCCATAATCCAGTCTTGCATGGGCGGATCTGGCTGGTTTTCGAAAGGAACCGAGCTATCATGGATATCTAACTACTGTATAAGTTTGGTTGAGATACAATCAAAAGTGAAGACTGTATCGTGTTAACAAGAAATTGTTTACGGACGCACGGACGCACGGACGCGCGCACGCACGGACGACGGACACATCGCCACGACATAAGCCCTTCTGGCCTTTGGCCAGTAGAGCTAAAAATGAGAAATTTGTGAAAAAGAGCAGAACATCCTTTTTTCACAATTTTACTCATATTTAAAATCATAAACATGTGATAAGATTCTCATTTCACATATGGTTGATTATGTTTAACCCTTCCCACTTGCAGACGGATTCCGATGCATCTGTAGTGCAGTGGATGCCATTTGAAAACACTACTCATATCAAGCAATTTCTACTTTTGTCACAATGTTTTTAAAACTTTTCAATAAATGAAGTGTCTATTTAAGAGATGTTTCAAATGTTTGCAAATATGTTTTTAAAGTGTTCTGCTGCAATAGTGTTGTATGTGGATTACATATTCCAACATGAAGATGCACTTTTAAAGCATCTACAGCAAAAGACTTTTAACAAGTTCATAGCAAAGAAGATAATGCCCTAATGATAATAGTTTCTCCTTTCAGCACTTACAATTTATATGTACTGAATTTTAAGAGTAAATATGAATTCTTTCCATCACCATTTAACTAAGTGAAAGACAAAGATTTAGACACTACTCTCGTTGATACAACACTCAAGGACCACACTTTGAAAACTTCGTGGGAAAAAAACCCAGATTGCTGTCAATATTTTAAATAGTTCGCAGTCTAATAATAAAATAATCATACTATTATGGCATTGTTTCATCATGTTTGCACTTTTTAAAGTTTTCTCTGAATTTGATTAATTTTTACTATTGTAAAGGTTTTGCCACTTTATTTGTTTTTCTTTGGGGTTGATGTTAGCATGAACTTTCTGCGTGCACCACGCTGTGGTGTATCTTCTATATTTCTTTTTTTGCTTTTAATAGGCAGGTCTACAACAGGCAAATCTGACATTGATTCAAAAGAGGCATTGGGACCAAAGTCATAAAACACTTCACCATCAGAAGTTATCTTTATACAAGAACTATCTAAAAAATTTGGCAAATCTGCATCATGCTTACCAGCAGTTTCTAAGTAACATATCTGTAACTGGACAAGTTCTGCAAGTCTTTCTATTGCCGATTCTGGTGGTAACCACTTTCGGGGGTTATTTATTTTATAACCAGATTTTTTACTTTCATCCCTTTTTTTACCAATTGAAAGAGCTCTTAGTTGCACAAAGCTTAGTTTGGAATCTTTGTAGCGTTTAGGACAATACAACATTTTGTACAATTCAATAAAGTAAATTACATTTAGCTCTATTCTCTCTTCTTTGAAAATAAACAAGTTATTCCGCATTGTTTCGGTGTCAATAATTGCTGTCAGAAATGTATCATGTGAAACTTGGTAGCACTTTGGAAGGAAGTCATTTCCACCAATGCAAAGAGCTAAGGCAACTTTACATCCTATCATCTCATCCCTATAATGTGTTTGCAAAAGTTCTAATATTGCAGTAATGTTATATATGTCATATTTTGACCTTGGCTTTTGTAATATGACATAAACTTGACATGCAAACTTTCCATTGACCTTTGGCCAAAATCTGTTTACAGCATAGAGATGGGTATAAACTGCATCAATATCACCTGATGTCACTAAACAAGCAAGCGCTTTATCATCATGTATTGTATCTTTGTATTGTACAAGCCAATCTATAACAGCCATTTCTGCCTCCCCTTTTCTCTGTGTAACATTGATATTCTGAACAGATTTATTTTTTACTGATAAAGGAACTGCAAACTTTTTGCATGAACAGGCTTCTTGTAGTTGACATTTACAGGTTAATATCAGTTCACTGTCAACAATCATTTCATAATTTCCAATCAAAGATATTTTGCCAATGTTTTCTGCAAAGTATGTGCTTATTGCTGCTTTGCCAAAGTCACTTTTTGTTATGACATCCTTATTGAATGAATCATAATTCAAAAAGGCAGACTTTGACTTCAGATGGTTAATACCTTTGCTTGTGGTAACATTCCTTTGAGCTCTTGTTGATTGTTTAAAGACATCTGGTGTAAAAGAATATTTTTCTTCGCATATGACAATAGTTGCTAAGCGGCTTGCATGTTTAGTGAATGAATTTATAAAATTTTCTGTCATTACAAGGTACTTTTTCCCTGACTTAACATGCATTGCCTTAAACTTCTTCCCTGCGAATTCAACAGTGCATAACTGTATACTTTCAAGGACTGTTTTTGGAATGTAGCCCATATTTAGCTGTAAAAAGTGTTGTAGTTCATGTTTAGTGCTATTGTTTTGTCCAATTATTGAAGTCATTAATCTTTTTAAAGCTCTTTGCATACTAAGAGATTTCATTACTTTTGGTTTTGAGTAATTTCTCCTTTTGCCACAATGTTTTCCACTTTTAGTCATAGGTTATCCATTCAATTATAGAGATTTCAATTCGACAAAATATGTTTAAAGTTGCCTGTTGCATAATTGTCGTATGAGGGAAAAGGTTGAGGAGATTAAATTAGAAATAACAAAAATAAGGAATGGAATTGGAAAAAAATAAGTCCAACATAAATTAGAATTAAAAATTAAGATTTACAAAAACCCAACCTCCAGTCAGATGGACATTATATAAACAACAAAATACAAAATTACTCAATGGTTAAAACATCTTATTAGCGATTTCAAATACAGAATCCAAAAGTGTGTTGTTTAAAATAAAAGGAATTACAGGACACAGGAGATTCTAAAGTGTTATCAGTGAATCGAATAAACATTGACCATGGCTAATTGAATGGGGGGTCAAGTTGTCTTCATTATCTTGGTTAACTGTTAGCCTTTCAATTTAATGGGATGTCATGCTGTGCTTAGAAACTGGCATTTTCTGAGAAAACTTGTATAAGAGAACATAGTGAAAAGTGGAAAACATTATGGCAAAAGGAGAAATTGCTCGTTTTGAGCAATTTCTTCTTTTGCCACTATGTTTTCAAAAAGCCGTCTAAATGAGGGAAAGGGTTAAATACAAATTTCTTTTTTTGCAGGAGAATTTCATTTACAAATAGACACACTTGCTGCACTTATTACGTTTATCCCGATTCTGCAATAGTTCAATTTATTTAACCCTATCACTACCGTATTCGACAAAGTCGCCTCTTCTAATTTTGACCATTCCATGTTTCGTCCAAAAGGCAATGTGGTAAACTTGAATGTCTGAGTAGCTGTAACAAAGCAGATTTCAGGAGAGACAGCTCGTTACGAGCTGTCTCTCCTGAATATGCATTGTTTGCAAACGCCTTTAATTGCTTTTCTTTTGCAGCGTAAGGGTTAAATGGTTCGTTTCGAACAGGGTAAACGTACTCCATGTGTGGTTGCAAGAACACAGTTCGTCACATTGAAGACATTAAATGTTATTTTTGTTCTAAAATGAGCCTTAATGACGTTCTTATTCGCTAGAAATTGTACACCGGTTAGAACAAAAAAAGTATGAGAAAAGGAGAATGTGTTCTTCATGAGCAATTGCTCTTTTTGTCTTAATAATTTAGAAAGTTGTCCTTTGAAGATGTGTCAATTCGTAAAGGGTTTTATTGATTGATTGGGGTTTAACGCCGTTTTCAACAATCTTTCAGTCATATCACGGCGACCAGTTCACCTACTCATGCGTTTCCTGGTTTTCCCACACCAGTACATCACACAACATGCTTTCCAAGCAACTGGCTGCTTTTCCACATAGACTGTTAAACAGCCCATTGGTGAAAGACGAATGTCAAACGTCGGACAGAATGTTGGCCGAGCCCACAACCCCTGGATTGACAGCCCACGTCGCTACCGACTGAGCTACCGGCGTAAAGGGTTTGACGGATAAAGGATAGTTATTCTTGTAGAAGTCTGTTCACGTTCATGTATATATAGATTTACTATGAAACACGAGTAATAACTAATAACAAATATTATCATTAGTATTACAAGCGTAGACGACACATTCGGTGTGGCATTCGCACAATGGTATCAAAATGAAAATAATGCAATAATTCTTCTTGAGAAATTTCTACGACTGAATAGCGTACAGTGTAAAACCAGGTAAAGCTGCGCACACGTGCAGCTGGGTCTGGCTCTACACTGGTCGCAAACGGATACTATTCGGCTGGTTTTCTCAGATCGCCGCCGAAATAGACCTAGATTCACACACATATTTGTGAATTCATTCAGCATAATATAAGTTTTCATATACCGAAATGTATAGTCTCGTGAAGAGCGCCAGCCATCAACATGTTTACCAACTAAAAACATTCCTGAACATCGCTTTCTATTATATTTCCAGGAACGGAATAACGTTTATTGGGAATGATGCGTTTCACAAGAACACAAAGACAATACTGTTAAAACTGGTGAACCGAATTTAAAATGGTCGTTTGTTTTTATTTGTTTGTTTATGTGGTTTAACCGCTCTTTTAACAATTGTTCATTTATAAGTAAGTAAGTAAGTAAATCATGTATTTCAGTGACATGTGTACAAATGAATTCAATACATATATACAAAAACATATAAATAAATACACCCGGCCCGACGGACCAATTAGTCACTATTAACTCTTTCAACGCCAAAGGCAATATTGAGCTTTTTGCAAACAATACAGATTCAGGTGAGTCAGCTCGTAACGAGCTGTCTCACCTGAAATCTGCATTGTTTGGCTGTGAGTTATAAAAATAGTCCAAACATCCTATAACATGAAAATAAAGTCGTCCGAGTTTTGAACATGGAAGAGTCTACTTTAAACAATCCGGCGCTGAAAGAGTTAATATACATTATAATATGGCAAAGCGAAATATATCACGGCGTTTCAGCGGTGTTACCAGTAGTACTGGTCCATTTAACATGACACCAGTGACTGGGTCGTAATGCTTAGCCCACAGCTCTGAGCACCAATTACCATTATTAAACTATAACCCGACTGGGTATCGAACCCGCGACCCTCCCATACCCAAGGCGGACGCTCTACCACTCCAAAAAGTAGGCGGTCTACAATTTTCGGTCGATCGAGTCTAACAAACGGTAAACATTAAGCCATATCACCATGTTGCGAAGCAAATAAAAAGCGATATAACACACAGGATTGTAACCAGTTTCCATGAAGATAAATGAGAACAGTATTTGAGAACATATCTGTAATGTTTACCGTTTGATTTATGTGATTTGGTTGATAGAATAGGCAATACTCGTAATGCGACTTCGGGGAACATGTCGGGGGAGAATAATGGCTCCATGTTGTATGTCAGCTGTATGCTGTGGTTTTTGTTTCAATGATGTCTTATTTCTAAAAATCCTTGTGTAACATAATATCTGGCTGTTTTCATTGGCATTGTAAAATATGAGAAATTTGCTAAATATTTTAAAAGATGCATACCACGATTAAATTGTAAACATATGCAAGTTTTATTTTTTATTAACAGAAGTCGTAAGATGTATCAAACGTTGAGTAAAGGATACCGTATTTTCAAAATCGGTTGATAAATTACATTTAATTAAATTAAACAAGTATTGCGGTTGTTATCTTAAATGGAAACTATTTAAGTATTCTAAAATTCTCGCTGGCCCAAAAAATAAAATATAAACCACCTAATTTTGCCAATTTTAATACACGTTTGTCCTTGAAATAGGCCCGTACATCCAGTAGATTCTGATTAAATACAATGAATGATTGATTGGTGGAATAAATGCACTGGGTTTCAAAGGCCTGACGACATATTAGGACATCGTAGGCGTGTTTAGGCAATCAACCAGATTTAGTACTATTTTCTAAATTAACCCATTAAAGGTCACACACGACATAACAGCTTTACTGGCACATCATAGCGTGTCTGGTTGCTATCGAAGACGGAAACCGACAATCCTCTTAAAAGTCAAAACACCTTTATAAAACAGTTATCCGTTATCTGCCATTTGATGGGTTCTTTCAATATATGAGCCGTCCCACGAAAAAAACCAACATTGCGGACTCTGCGTAAAGTATTGATCAGTATCAGCCTAAGCATGCCTCGCAGGCTTATCCGGATACATACCTTTCGCCTCCTGTAGATTTTCTGTTACAGGAATCATTACTCCATGCCTCTATCCCTCTGAGACGGAATGTGTCGGCCCGGATTAGTCTCAGGCTGATCTGCGTCGATACATTACGCAGAGTTCATAATGTTGGTTTTCTCGTCGAACAGCTCAATTATCTGTCTTGCTTAACCCTCTTAAAACACTGCAGGAAACGATTTGAAAAACATTAAGCTAAAGTTGTTGAACATCTTTTAAAATTGCCGTATTATTATTAAATAGAGACGAAAACATTGTGGCATAATGAGAATTTGCCCATTGTGAGCAATTTCTCTGTTTGCCACGATGTTTTCAAAATATGTCAGCTGCAGAATGCGTCAAAATTGATCTGTATACGGGCAAGGACGTAGATAAAATTTTATTTTTGACCATTTTGTGTATAATTATGTATCTCAGTTGTTTCAATGTTCTTAAACCTTTCCCACTTACAGATTTGCAGCCAATTTTGAACACATCGTTGCAAAAGGAGAGATACCCTTATAAATAACAATTTCCATTTATCCCCAAATATTTTCAACTATTTAGAATATTTTTTATTTTTGTTAGAGAGTTTCCGCAATTCCCTCGATGTTTTCAATGTCATCTATGGCAGTTTTGCTTGTTTGTGGGAGTGGGTTAACGTCTAGCCATAAGTATTACGGTAAGAAAGAGAACCACGACTTGAATATACATCATGCAACACTGCCCAATATGGTTTAACTCTTTCACTGCCGAATTTCACAAACTTCTATGTTGAAAATTGTTCAACTCCTTTTTTCATCATACAGGAAATTTGGTCAAGATGGTTAACCCTTTCCCCCATACGACAATTCTGCAGCAGACGACTTTGAACATATTATTTAAAAAAAAATAGAAAAACCTCTATAATTGAATGGATAACCTATGACTAAAAGTGGAAAACATTGTGGCAAAAGGAGAAATTGCTCGTTTTGAGCAATTTCTTCTTTTGTCACTATGTTTTCAAAAAGCCGTCAGCTGCAAAGGCGTAAGAAAGCGTCTATATGAGGAAAAGGGTAAAGTAGAAAACATTGCAGATTTCAGGAGAGAATGAGCTCTCTCATCTGAATCTGCATCGTTTGCAAAAGCTTTTTGGCAGTGATATGGTTAAGAGGTACATTTGGAACGCATCCAAAACCATTCTGCCCAGTTTGATATCAAACGAATATTTGATTTGACCTCTTAATGGTTTTCATTAACTCTACACTATTGTGCTCACAATAAAGGTTTAAGAAAAACGAACAACTTGCCGTCCTAAATTGATATTTATTTTTTCTTTCTAAATTCTTTCCGCAGACAGACTGTCTCAATAGAATAATGAAAAGACGCGAGACAACGAAGAGGACAAAAAACACGCGATGAAAAATGACTAACTATTTAATCTAAGATGGCATAACATAATGACGTAACATAAAGGACGGCGACGCATGACCACGTGGTCTTCTGGTCTTCTGTGAAACGTACGCCATTATATCTTCCTGCACGAAACACAAACGCCATAAAGGTGGCATTATATTTGGGTTTTCATTTCTTGTCTTAATAGCGATTGCCAGCTGAATTCTTTCATCGAGGAACGCAATGTGTCGTTTGCGTAAGAAATGCCGCGTTTGTTCTTTGTTACATCGAAAGGTTGCACAAATGCCGGTATTCAATTGTATACCTTGTGAAACAAAATTTACCAGCGAGAAACACAAACTCAGACAAATTCCATTAAATGTAAGCAGCATCTGGCACTTGTGGGTTGTGTTTCCGCTGCGCACAGTGAAGACACAATACGTATTTGCATCCGCCAAGAGCCAAGAGCCAAAAATGCCGACCTGAATTCATATAAGGTCAAATTACACAAAATACATCCGCAACCATGCTGATCAAAATAGTCCCTGAATAAAGCTTTGTTTGCGTAGAAATTAGTATATATTTTCACCAGAATGCGTTTAATATATGACACTGAGTTTAAATTCATTGTAAATGTGTATAGGATGCACAGGATTTTTTTTTTTTTATCATTTTGTTTGTATTTTGAAAGTTAAAGGAGAGTATGTGAATAGACAGTTTCGGTCAAACCCGATTTCGTCCAAAATGACAGTAACAATTTTCGCGGAGTAAAGGTTTTCTTGCATTATACATGACCCCCCATTTTTGTTGGATTTATTAAAGCTAAGAAGTAACTAATTTCAGTGATATAAGGTGTTTTTTCTAAGAAACGTTTAAAAAGTGTGAAAACTGATTGATTTCCATGGAAACAAAGAAGACATTTATTTGATGTATTGTAATCTATAAGCTACCAATAACAAAAGAAATAGAAGTATCCTCCTACGGTACTTTTTTCATAATCTCGCATGCAGAGCTAAATAGAAGATGAATTTAATCCAGAAATCGCCAAATATATGAACGATTTGGGGGGTTATATTCAGCTTTTATGACCTTGGTGTCTGGCGAATTAGAATCATATTGACAGTATATAAATAAAGGTCGCTGTGAAACGAACTGGTGGGGCTCCACTTCTGTGTATTGTGTCAGCAGATGTAGACGGTTTGCCTGACCCTTGACTGTACCCAGATGCATTAACCCTTTCCCGGATACGACAATTCTGCAGCAGACGACTTTGAACATATTTTGTCAAAAAATCAAAAAATCTATATAATTGAATGGATTACCGATGACTAAAAGTGGAAAACATTATGGCAAAAGTAGAAATTGCACGTTTTGTGCAATTTCTTCTTTTGTTACTATGTTTTCAAAAATCCGTCTGCTGCAGAGGCGTCGGAATGCGTCTATATGAGGGTAAGGGTTAAGACGCTACATTGCTAGACGCAGCTCCGGATATATTCAGTTACATTTATACATTTAATTCAATTTCAAAATTCAAAAGTGTATCTGTAAAGAAAAGCCTCAAGTTCTTAAAACAATATAAACAAAATACAGCAACATAAAGTATTTGAGTTGCGTTTTCTTATAAAACATATAATTTACAATTATTCTTTATCTGTGTGTTTCATTATTTCATTATTTCATAAACGAAAAAACTATGGTTTCTTTTCCTCATCTTTTAAGATTAATCACATTTTGAAAATCCTCTCTTCCATTATGCCATGAATAAGTATAAGTATTGTCTTTCTGGTCTGTATTTATATAATTTAAAGAAAACATGAAATATATTCTTCATGTATACTTTTGGTTGGTATTGAATCTGGCAAGATCAATCCATATATATATATATATATATATATATATATACTAAAAGTAACTTGCCAATATGAAATGTTAAAATATTTCATGAACGTCAACGGACTTGCATTGTTTAATATTTTACTATTTTTCTAAATTAATATGTTACTATTCTTCTAAATTAATATGTTACTATTCTTCTAAATTAATATGTTACTATTCTTCTAAATCAATATGTTACTATTCTTCTAAATTAATATGTTACTATTCTTCTAAATGTAAATTAATATGTTACTATTCTTCTAAATTAAAGTAATATGTTACTATTCTTCTAAATTAATATGTTACTATTCTTCTAAATGAACAAACAAACAAAAAACACACAATCATTTCCCCTTTATTATAAGAAGGTGTTGTCAGTTTTTAGTCTAAATAAGCTATAAATATGTTTTACATTGTTTCAACATAAGTTTCCGATACCATAGAACAATATGTAAAATACTAACGAAAATTCAGCGTCGTAGAACGTTGCTTCGTAAACAGGGTTATAATAGCGGTAAGCAAAACTCCCATAAATTACAAGTTCATTTCCAGTCGGTATCTTGTTCAGTTGGGGGAAAATGGCAATAAATCACGCTGGGTAAGGCATACATTTTTGTCTGGACCAAGATTGCTATCATAGGCCGAACACAGAACTGTCGGGGAGGGAAACATCCGCATGTGAGCATTGGAGTGAGCCGTCTCGCGAGAAAAAAAACAACATTATGGACTCTGCGTAATGTATCGACCCAGATTAGCCTGCGCAGTCCGCGCAGGCTAATCCGGGCCAACACATTCCGTCTCATGGGGATAGAGATATAGAATAATGATTCCTGAAACAGAAAATCCACAGGAGGCGAAAAATGTCTATCCGGGTAAGCCTGCGCGGCATGCTTAGGCTGATCCGGGTCGATACTTTACGCAGAGTCCACACTGTTGGTTTCTTCGTGGAAAGGCTCAAATACATTCAGACATCGGAGCTATCTGATTAATCGACATTCCATTGGATCGTGTCTATTTCAACGGAAATATATTTCTAAACACGCATTTAGTTTCAAGGTTTTTTTTTTTACTTAACGATAACGAAATTAGCTTTTAACTTGTATCGACAAGATCGATTTCTGCTTACTGGATTATTATTCAGACCTCGTAGCTATATGATTAATCGGCTATTCCATTGGATGTTGTCTATTTTAACGGAAATATATTTCTAAGCACACATTTAGTTTAAAGATATTTATTCTTTAACGATAACGAAATAAGCTCTTAACTTGTATTGACAAGCTCGATTTTTTGCTTACTGGAATATTAACCAGTACTCGAGTCGTGTTTATGAACACATTTAACCCTTTCCCTCATACGACAATTCTGCAGCAGACGACTTTGAACGTATTTTGTCAGATGGATAACATTTTTGTCAGATGGATAACCTATGACTAAAAGTGGAAAACATTGTGACCAAAGGAGAAATTGCACGTTCTGTGCAATTTCTTCTTTTGTCACTATGTTTTCAAAACGCCGTCTGCTTTAACCCTTTCACTCATACGACAATTCTGCAGCAGACGACTTTGACCGTATTTCGTCAAGAAATAGAAAATCTCCATAATTGAATGGATAACCTATGACTAAAAGTGGAAAACATTGTGGCAAACGGAGAAATTGCACGTGTTGTGCAATTTCTTCTTTTGTCACTATGTTTTCAAAAAGCCGTCTGCTACAGCGTCATAAAGCGTCTATATGAGGGAAAGGGTTAAAAGGCATAACACGCTCATCACAGGATAAGAACCAGGAACCGGCATTGGACAGACTTAATAAGGCGCCGTCCCACGAGAATACCAACATTGAGGTTTCTGCGTGAAGTATCGTTCGGATCAGCCTAAGCATGCCGCGCAAGCTAACCCGGACAGACACTTTTTCGCCTCCGGTGGATTTTCTGTTTCAGGAATCATTACTCTATACCTCTATCCCCCCCCCCCCCCCCCCCCCCCCCCCCCCTGAGACGGATTGTGTCGGCCCGGATTAGCATGCGCTGACTGCGCAGTCTGATCTGGATCGATATATTACGCAATTTCCATAGTGTTGGATTTCTCGTGGAACGACTCATATTAGCCCTGACCATAACACTTTCTAGAGTGGAAGAATGCAAAATTTATGAGAATGACCAAATGTACAAGATTTCTCATTTTGTCACAATATTGTCAAAAGGCGTTTGCTTTAAATTCGTCAAAATACTCCTGCGCGTTGGAAAGTGTTGAACAGACTGTACACGTATGCATTGTGATCGCTTTTAACTACCATTTATTGCAAAATCTAGTCCGTAACTAGCTAATTTTGCCATCTCATACATACTTCTTCCTGTTCCGGTTTATTCCAGTCGAAATAAACGCGACCATTACGTCATCTGTACCTAATTATAGTCTATTTTGTATAGGGAATTACCACCGGAACAGAAAATGCCAAACGATATTACAGAGTCTGGTGGGCAGATGTGATCCCGAGGTTCACATAGTCTTTCCATGGCGCTGTTTACATTACAGTCAGTTTGTTTAACCCTTATCCAATAATAAACTCTCCGTTGCACTCAGGGTTGCGGGGTTAGACTGACTGACTGACTTGTGTCAGGACAAATGGATGGACCAGTTGTACTAGATATACACTGTTAACCCTTTCCTTCATATAGACGCTTTCTGACGCCTCTGTAGCAGACGGCTTTTTGAAAACATAGTGACAAAAGAAGAAATTGCACAAAACGTGCAATTTCTCCTTTTGCCACAATGTTTTCCACTTTTTGTCATAGGTTATCCATTCAATTATTATGTTTTGACAAAATACGTTCAAAGTCGTCTGCTGCAGAATTGTCGTATGAATTGTCGTATGAGGGAAAGGGTTAACATATTACTTACATACGCTTGTTAGAATATGCCGTCAAATAATATATATTTTGGGAAGATGGACATATGGTGATCTTCACCGACACTATTCAGAAATACAAAATTGTACCTATTTCTGAAATTTTCTGTGTAGTCTAATCTTGCTCCACATTATTCGCTACACATTCATCTTTTGTGTTACCCGAGACTAGTCAATAGATACAAGTATGTAAGAAGTTGTTCGAAATCAGAAGACCGCCTCGATGGTGTAGGTGCAGAGCGTCCACATTGGGTACGGGAGAACGTGGGTTCGATCCCCGGTCGGGTCATATCAAAGATTTTAAATATTGTAGTAATAGCTGCCCTCCTTTGCGCTTAGGGTTGAGGAGTTAGCATAACGACTGACTGGCTGGTGTCAGGAAAAATGGACCAGTGGTACTATTAACTTACCCAGGAAACGTCCTGATATAACTGAACTTTTTTGAAAGCGTCGTAAAAAAAACCTAAACAACCGTTGCTTTAGCCTTGACCTAAACGATTGAAATGCGCTGTGTATCTGTTGTTGACAGATCTGTCAAGTATGCGGAAATAGCTTAAATTATTCCCACATACAGATAATCTGTAGCAGACGACCTTGACAAAATACTTGCAAAAATGTGCAAAATCACCCATATAAATAAACGACATAGAGAAGCATAGCATGTGAGTTTGTTGTATGTTTATAAATAATAGTATAATAATTGAATACAAATGAAAAAATTGTTCGTTTTGAGAAATGTCTCCCTTTGTCAAAGCGTTTTCAAAAGTCGCCTTATGCAGAGGCGTCAGAAAGCGTCTGTACGCGAACATTGCTTAACACGAATATGAACATACGATCTCGATAATTACACATACAATTCGAATGTATACACATACAATGTAAGTTAAGACTTTGATACGGATATCATTATACAAGATAATTATACATCCATAGAGTGCGTTGATTCAGTTGAAGCATTTAAAAGTCAAAATGAAATAGATTGCAGTCCACTCCAGTTAAATATTAGACGAACTATGTATACGTCCATCGAATGCATTGATTCATTTGTTGTTTATTTACACTACGAAATGAAATAGATTGCAGTTCACTCCAGTTAAATATTAGACAAAATATGTATACGTCCATCGAATGCATTGAATCATTTGTTGCATATACACTACGCAATGAAATAAATTCTAGTCGACTCTAGTTAAATAGTAGACGAACTATGTATACGTCCATCGAATGCAGTGATTCATGTGTTGTTTATATACACTACGAAATACAATAGATTCCAGTCAACTTTGGTTAGAAAGTAAGAAAACCCAAATAGTGTATTTCAGGTTAGAGGCCGATGTCAAACAGGCAACACAGTAAGATCGACGGCAATTCTCCTGAAATCTTATATCTAATCAGAAAGTATTTGTCGTGTTCACTCTAGCTTTACGATACAGACGAAAGTTAACCAATATCTACCCTTAACGTATGAGATAAGCAAATGACCTAGCTGAAAGAGTAAGATTGTCGACAGATAAAGTATGAAGAAGATCATCGTCGACAGGGAGCTTTATATAAATGTATGAGAACATTGGTAGGTTTGATAATCTATCTATACGAATTTCATTTATAACTTTCTGCATATCGTTTGAATAAACACCCTGATATACAATAACAATTTGAGATTATTTTACATTTATTAATTAACGTTTTACTTCTTTAATTAATGATCAAAATACGACGTCCTTCTTCATTAATACTGTTACGTTAATAATGCGGGAGTATAGAAAAGCATTTGCTTTTTCGAGACACAATTGTCATATTACTTGATAACGTTGAATGAAGGATAGATTTTCATTAACCACGTAAGGAAGACACCGCACGAGAAAAAGATACGTTTGTTAGTTAAACGCGTGCCATTATATCTGATACCACTTGTAACTTATAACTATATTGCTTATTTTGTTGTGTATGCTTACATATGGTAACTGTTAAATGCCTACTTAAATGGTACACGCACGAGTTATGGCATGAACTGGACAAGAGAATATAATTATTGTAGTTTTAATAGTGTTTTCTTAGCTAGTGTCCGATCTAGGATTCGAAAACAAAACTGGGAATTTTATCGGAAAATTGATTTTAAGAAAAAATTCAGACATTTTTCCTTCTCTGTCTATGTAAAAAAAAAGTCCCCCCACTCCCCCCACTCCCCCCCCACTTCCATACAAATTTAGGTAGGAATATTCAAAACAGTGTGCTAATTAGCACGCCCCCTCTCCTAGATTGGACACTGCTTTAGCATGTCCCAGTCTCAAAGTACAGAGAGTATCATTCTGATCCGTCGCGGATAACACAATACATCGTCTGCCCACCGAATCAGAACCGGCTTCGGCTGCGATTTCCATTGGTAATGGGAAACACACGGCAGATAGGAATCGGCACACACTTCCCTATTCCAGCAAATTAAAAAACAAGACCCCGTCTTGTAAAGCAATTCACGGTATGGTAAACAATCCCGCGTAATTGTAAGAGCAGGTTCACAACAGTGTTTCCTTATTTCCCTGACATAATTCCAACAAAACAAGAAGAAACTACTTTCGGCCCACGTCAAACGAAAAACGATCACCTGGACTTTGCAAACAGTGAGGAATTAGATGAACCTGCGTCTTCGGATTAAGATCTTCCCTGACGGCCATCCGATCGTGTCTTGCACTCATGACGCTTCATGGTAACTTTTATGCTCAAAAACCAATTTAACATTTAAGAAAACTATGTTGATTAGTTAATGTGTAACGTAACTCGTCCTTTAACAAGTTATAGATACAACCTTTTGGAATTAAGAATGGGCATGATACAGGCGACATCTTAGCATTTCTGTACAGTGTAGGTTCAGATCACCATGATTCTCTGCTAATGTCTATCGAAATATATTTCAGCAGCCTTGTTTAATTAAAACGTGAACAGTGTAGATCTTGATCATAAGTGTGCGGACCACATTGTATGTGTTTAGTCATATCGGTCTTGGAGGTTCAAGAATCTGACCAACTCATGTCCCATAGGATTTGAAGTCATAAATAATATCAATAATCAATCATACGTAGAAGGTG
The DNA here is from genome assembly GCA_031761405.1 of Serripes groenlandicus. Lineage (NCBI taxonomy): Eukaryota > Metazoa > Mollusca > Bivalvia > Cardiida > Cardiidae > Serripes > Serripes groenlandicus. Next base: position 46,716,253 of record JASEVX010000008.1, on the reverse strand, counting down.
ATCTGTGAGCAATGGTGTTTCAGAACAAATTCACTTTTCAAATGATCTCGTACAAAGGAACAGTTGAAATAATTCGCTCAGTCCTATCATGACCTTCACTGTTCATATATTACTGGCACAAGTGTGTTGTTAAATATTCCGATAACGTGTGTAAAGTCAGATAAGAATAGACAAATTCACAGGCTCATCTGAATATATGCTGTTCAGAAATGCCAAAGAGTATCTTTTCGCAAGGACGGGCTCTTATAAACTGTGTAGTTCGTGGCATTGAAATATATTTAGCTATGATATAAGACTACATCACTTGGTTATATGTTGAACTAAAACGTATTGAATTATACATATTTCTTTAGAGAGGTCAATTTGCACAGAGCAAATGTCATCAACAGAGAAGAAAATAGCTTCCACCCTAATCCGTAAAGTTAGCATGCTCCTTGCTCAACAAACTAAATAATGTGTAAATGAGTGCTATACACGCTAGAGAGACCCGAATGTCACCCTGTGTAACACCCAATCCATTCAGGGAATAATTGAGACGGTATAATTAGCTGGTTCGATGAATATGTTCAATGTCATCGCTGTCGTCCTAGAAATGTATAAAAGTGTGTCCAAAATAAAAGGTCAAATAAACCACTAGACATGGAATAGTTTCAATGTATTGTTTCACTTATTTCCATAGGGGTACATGTACATGTACATGTTACACTGACAAACAATGTTGGTGATATAACACCAGCGTAAACGTGGGAGCCTTGACCCAATTAAAAACGATTAACCGACCAAACATTTTGTTATAACAGTTTTCGAAACTAATCAACTAACTAATCAAAGTAATAATTCACTACAGTTTGCACCGAACTACTTTAAAACTCCGTAGCTATTTTGATTATAATATGCTGTTTTGAAACTTACATATCCCTATCTCCTAACTGCGTCTGCTGTAACCATTCTGACTTTTATATCTAGAGCAAGTGTGAATTCACTGTCAACTTCAATGACAGAACGTTTACTCAGAAAATCACCGAGAAGACATGATTACAATGTAGATGACTCAACACGTTTTTTTTAAAGCAACCGATGTTTTTTCAATATACTACCCTGTATGTTTTAGGTTTGTTACCTTTCTGACTTGGGCGTTAAGTACAAGGGCGAATTAGTTGACAACTTCAATGACATTACTTTCACTCAGGACACTTCCGAGACGACAAGCTTATCATGAAGATTGTTCAGCAAGTGTTTCACCACCTCCAATATTCATTCAATACAATATCTTTATATATATGAAATTTAAATAAATTATCATATGGAAAACCTTAGAAATTGTATTTTATTACATCATTGTGCATTACAAATTATACATACTAATATTCATATCTTCTAATAACATATTGTGTTTAAGGTATGAGCGAAGATGGCCACACACTTATAAAAAATGTTTTACCATTACAATAAAAAAAACGACGGTTTCCAGTCTATCAGAGGACTAGATAACAGGTCTTTTCCCCACAATATTTCGCTTATGACTCAACCAAATCCTATGTTGTGGGTACTCAAAATAATCGTCTCACTGAGACGATTCTTTTGAGTACATACAACATAGGGTTTGAATGTCAAATAAGGATTTTAGAACATGAACAATGCCACTTATCTAGAGCTCTGAGTCTTATGCTTTACCAAGGTACATGTGTATGTTTGCGTGTGTTCTTCATCATTTCTGTAGTATTTATTTACGAACGAATTCCTTGTCAGTACATAATATATACCAAACGTTATAACCGCTGAAAGAACATCATAAAAACGTCCGTAGTAATTTCGAGATCCCACCGTCGAAATTAACGAACCGTTGTTAGTGCAAACGAATTTACCTCCATCACCAACACGCTTTGTTGTCCTGGAATATATTTGAGTTGGAAATCATGGACAATACATGACTATAACAATGTGTTATTCCTGAGAGGTGACCAATCATACGTTTTTTATACATTGATAGTTGTATTATTAAATGTCATAAGAAAATATTTCAGTCTCAATATTCGTTCTCAATGACCAATTGGAATAGCTGTTTCTCATTGATTCGTTCCATGTGAAGATACATGATATTCACTATGAAAAATTGATAATGTAATGAATAAGTGTAATGCTTTCAAAACTGCAGTCGCACTTTGACGTCCCTGCATCAGATGACTTCGACACAAGAGCGCCGCAGAGCGAATGCAAACGCTCGTCTGTTGTTTCATGAATTTCTAAGTCAAAACAGTTGCATAGCTGAATAATAATTAAAGCCAAAGTTATGTGACTTTGTAAAGGCATGCGTATTGAATCTAGGAACATGTTTTTTCAATTGAATATGTGTAACTGTTTTTGAGTTATGAGGTAAGGTTAAAGTTGTGTCTCGAGACGACGACAACGCCCATGGTAATCGCAATAGCCAATCTCTTTTCTTAGAAAAAACAGACGAGCTAAAAACACATTGTTACAAGAGTTATGAGGTAAGATTAAAGTTGTGATGACGACGACGACAACGCCCATGGTATCGCAATAGCCTATTTCCTTTCTTAGAAAAACAGACGAGCTAAAAACACATTGTGACAATTAAGAGTTATGAGGTAAGGTTAAAGTTGTGTGACGACAACACCCATGGTATCGCAATAGCCTGTTTCTTTTCGTAGAAAAACAGACGAGCTAAAAACACATTGTGACAAGAGATGATATGGTTATTGATGATTCTAATTGAAAGACTTTTACCTATACAAGTGTTCCTGTAGTTATACCCCCTTCGAAGAAGAGGGGGTATATAGGAGTCACTGTGTCGGGCAGTCTGTCTGTCTGTCTGTCTGTCGGTCGGCCGGCCGGAAGCCATATTTTGTCCGGCCTATTTCTTACAAACCACTGGGTGGAATTCAATAACATTTTACATGAATCTTCTATACCAAGAGGAGATGTGCATATCCGAAAGAGGTTACAATTTCATGTTATTTTACAGAGTTATGGCACTTTTATTTATTAAAGTTATGGTGTAGGTCAAGGTGCTGTTTAGGGGGCTATTTATCATCTTCAGTGATAGTTCTAGTTTTTCTTGATGTGTTCAACGCCGTCTGGTATTGATGTGTCGTAGGTTGGAAAAGGGTTAACGCAATAACGGCTAATCTAATTCTGATCAGGGATAGGATCCAGACAAAATTTGAATAGATGTCCGTAACTTCTTCGACAAGGTTCCTGTCAATAGCATTAACTTATATGGGAGCAAGTACCTTTCTAGGGCACTTAGAAGAAATTGAAACGAATTCGCCACTTAGACGTCTCAGTATTTAAAAGAACATTATCTTCGAAATTTGATGCCGACAAATGACAGGAAGGACCATTTCGGTCGATGTTAATTTGTCTCTTAAGTATTCGTGATTTCATTGTTGTTGGATTTCCTTTTTAGACTCCTTCTGCGTCGCAACACCTAAAGTAGACTCAGCAACATTCGCATCAGGGTGACTTCATTTTTCATGTAATAAGAAGTTTGTAATAAGAGGTTTGTAATACGAGGTTTGTAATAAGAGGTTTGTAATACGAGGTTTGTAATAAGAGGTTTGTAATACGAGGTTTGTAATACGAGGTTTGTAATAAGAGGTTTGTAATACGAGGTTTGTAATAAGAGGTTTGTAATAAGAGGTTTGAAAACTGAAAGGCATACACTGTTGATTTCATGTGAGACAGTTCGTTACTACTGGCTAACTCACCTGAATCTGTATTATTTGCACAATTCTCAATATGTCCATTTGCGCCGAAAGATAGTTAAATTCAGAGGTCAAGATAAGGAGGGGAAATTCAGCTTTTTTCCCCCCATTTTCGCTCTTATTATTAAAGCGAACACTATGTTGTGTCTCACTGAGACGATTCTTTTGAGTACCCATAACATAGGGTTAGAGGATCAAATAAGGAATTTAGAACATGCGAAACGCCCCTTATCTAGAGCTATACTGGAGTTAACGGGTGATACAATGCGTATATCTTAAATTTAACTACTTGAGATTCAGCTAGGTCGCCCATAGCATCATGTGAATAAGCCTAAGGACTATCGAGTCAGGGGGCGTGCGCTCGAACTCATGCTTGTGAAATCATCGTTTTCGATGATTGACAATGCCATAACTTCATTCTCCTTTCGAAATGCACAAACTGATCTAGATGGGTAGTCATTTCCCCTGGGAAAAAGTGTAAATTATTGATTGGGAAAAGCCTGACAATCTACAGGATGTGCTCTATTTATCGAATTAAATTGCAAATGGTATCGTATTGTGTTTATTAACAATTTTATGTTTTGGGCAGTCCGCATTTCAAGTAAAATATCGCATCACCATATGGAACAACATATTATTGTTCTTATACATGACATTCACATGCATGAGTCAAGCGCTGAATATACTCTTGGATTGCAAAGAGGTTCTTTTATTCCGTCAAGTGAACATATCAGTACAAACATATAAGCCGCAAATTGGCGTTATCTAGAATCCCCGCTGCAGTATTATATCATTGTCCTACTATTGGCGTCCGGTTAAAAGGGCTACACTTCTTTTGTCAAAAGAGCCGTCCCGCGAGAAAACCAACATTGTGGAATCTGCGTAAAGTATCGACCAGTATCAGCATAAGCATGTCGCGCAGACAAACCCGGACAGACACTTTTCGCCTCATGTGGATTTTCTGTTTCAGGAATCATTACTCTATACCTCTATACCCATGAGACTGAATGTATCGGCCCGAATCAGTCTGCGCGGACAGCACATGCTGATCTGGCTCGATACATCACGCACAGGCCATTTTGTTGGTTTTCTCGCGGGACGGCTCAAATGGATACAAAAATGTCTGTATAACGTACATGCGGACAGTGAAGACCCTGGTGAGACCCTGACGAGTCCTCCCTGTACACTGCTGATATAAGACCTGACTCATTTATTATATAAATACATTTTTCTTGAAATATCTATACACTTACAAGTGTGTCTCTCATACAACATGTCGACACAGCATTGTTGCAGCAACTGACTATCTTCCAACATACACCATTATAGGCAAAGAGCTGGAAGACGAAAGGCATCTTATTGATTATATTTCCAATTGTTAGAATAAGTGTTGGCCGAATCAGGATTCGATCTTTTGACTAATGGATCGACGACAGCTTACCATCGTTTCTGACAGACACAAGCAACAGAGGACACATTGAGTTGCATTCTGTGACGGGATAAAGGGTGTAATATGGGACTATAGACGAGGATATGTGATTTGGTGTAGTAATGAACCCGCCGAAGAAAGAAACAGTAATTTTCCGGTAATGCCTCTTTATTGTGGGTGTTTGGCGTAAAGGCATTTTCGCTGCGTCAGGTCAATTGAGTTCTGGTTCTATTTGTCAACGGTGAATGCTACACTGAGCATATGCATACAAATACTATAATACAAAAAAATGCCTTCGATATACGGTCAGGCATACACATCGACTTAGCATCGCCCCTTAAATAATGTTAAGCCCTGAGGTCTCGCTGAGTTATTGGGTATATATATATTTATGGAAAGCCGACATGAGGACCATTTTAAAGTGCCTAGGTTCAATTTCATTATCCGCAGCTGAAGAACTATTACTTGCACAAGACCGATTTCCTAAAAGACCCACAATCAGATGACGTTTGACCTCCATGTAGGGCAAACGTCCTTCATTGTTTTACGTTGTGTTTTTTTTTTTTTTCGAAAATTGCCCTCCAACTAATTAATAGAATAGTGGACTCGCGGATGGGATCATACGAGAACGGTATGTAATTCGAACCAATTCCTAAAGCGGGTCCAATAAAAACAGAGTAGCAACAGTTCTGATTGCGCTGTAATGTCGAAGTAACATAAATAGCTGACATTATACACTGCTTTTCTCTACTTGAGATATAGACACCGGTTCAACTTTGAAAGTACAACTTTTAACACAACAAGAGGGATCCGCAGTGTCCGGTTGGATACTGTCGGGTATATTGAACGGGGCGTCCCGAGTTCGATCCCCAGTCGCGGTGGTCAAGGTCGGGTGCTATCTTGCGCGGCATCATGTATAAGCGAACCATCGCCGTGATATGACTCATTAATTTTTGAAATTGGAGTAAAATCCCCAGCAAAACAGTCAAACAAACATTTACAAGTAGAAGTGACTTCCCCTGTTGGCGTTTAAGGTGGCGCTGGTGTCAGGATAAACTTACATGTACCGATATAGTCGGGAAATACCGTTAAGTACTTTAAATACTGATGAGAGCGACGTTAAACAAAACTCACATAAACAAAATGCTCCGACCATTTGAGCCGTCCCGCGAGAAAGCCAACAGCGTGGACTCTGCGTAAAGTATCGACCCGGTTCGGCCTAAGCATGCCACGCAGGCTAATCCGGATAGACAGTGTTCGCCTCCTGTGGATTTTCTATTTCAGGAATCATTACTCTATACCTGTATGCCCCTGAGACGGAATGTGTCGGCCAGGATCAGTCTGCGCAGGCTGATCTGGGTCGATACATTACGCAGAGGCCATACAGTTGGTTTTCTCGCGGGACGGCTCATGTGTAGATGAGCTTTTTAACTATTTACTACTAATTTACTAAATATAACAAATATGCAGCAAACGACTTTGATATTACCTAGGCCAAACATGATTGAAACATCTCTTAAATGAAAGAAACAATCTACTAGGATCATTAGGTGTGTCTAGTTCGCACCATACTGTGAAACTGATTGATTGATTGATTGATTGGGGTTTAACGCTTTTTTAAAAATGTCTCAGTTATGTCAGGGCGGCCAGTTCACCTACTCATGCATTTCCTGGTTTTCTCACACCAGTACTCCACACAACAATCTCCCCCAAGCAACTGGCTGCTTTTCCACATAGACTTAGCCCATTGGTGGAAGACGAATGACGGATAATCGTCGGAAAGAAAGTTGGCCGAGCCGGGATTCGAACCTGTGAAAAATATAAGGTTGATCTGTATCTACATGTGTCGCAATGACACTATGGTTGATTTCCTGAGCTGAGCTGATCCATGCCCAATATACAACACTCCTGCAGCAGACGTATGTGAAAACATATTGGCAAAACTATAGAAAATGTACATTATTTAAAACATTGTATCAACAGCAAGAAAACTGCTCATTAAGAATAGTCTTTCCTTTTTCACAATGTTTGCAAATGTCGTCAGCTGCAGATGCGTCAAAAGGTATATATGCAAGTACGAGAATATCAAATAAACAACTAACATGTAGCAGGCAACTGTGAAAAACATCGAGGCAAAATTGTAACAAAAATATATATATCATTGAAAACATTGTATCAAATTGAACAATTGCTCCCTATAAGCAATTTCTCCTTTTGTTACAATGTCTTCAAATGTCGTCCGCTGCAGATACCTCCAAATGCGATTGCAGTTGGGAAAACATAATAACGCTTAAAATAAAGTAAATGAATTAAGAGTTTTAATGCTTTCGCCAAAACCTAAGCACGCCATACCTGTCGCGTTGGATTTCATTTACGAGCGGGTTCACTTATTTCAATCGACAGCTACTCATGTCAGTAAAAACCAACAGCTATAGGGACGTGTACGATATGAAAAGTGGGGCTATACTTCCAGTGTCATTTACCCCCATTGACATTTAACGAATCCAAATGGATAATCGCGGAATAAAAGGGGACCAAAATGACACTAACGTGTGCCGTTAACTTTCATTGTTATAAATTGATAAGTACGACTCCTTTTCGATCTGGCTCGGTTATTTTTACAACACTTGGCAAAACAGAAATGAGACGTTACGTGCCAAATTGGCAATTGTTTGTGATGTCTTGAAGCCGTTCATCCGTGGGTCTGCAAGATGTTACCGGTACTGGTTTGGTGCGTATTATGACATAAACATTGGTTAAACATTTCATTGAACAGCTGAAAGCATGTGCTCGTCTACCTGCATCTCATGATGTCAGCTATGATAGAGAGGATTGTTTACGCTTTAAAACTCTTTCAGCGCCACAGGCAATATTGAATTTTTTACAAACAATGCAGATTCAGGTGAGTCAGCTCGTAACGAGCTGTCTCACCTGAAATCAGCATTGTTTGCCTTTTAGTTATACCAAAATAGTCCAAAACTTTCATGAATTGAGAAATGGACACACCAGATTTTGAACATGGAAGAGTCTTACTTTAAACAATTCGGCGCTTTAAGAGTTAACGCCACACCCACCAGTTCGTCAGCAACATCACGCCGATCCCTGGTTATGTTACCAGTACTTACTGGTTCGTTTATCCTACCACCAGTTAACCAGTCGGAATGCCCCACAACCTTGAGCGCCAATGAGGGCAGCCATTACTTTCATTTTGAAAGTATGCGGTTTGATCGGATAAGGGATTGAACTCGCGACTTCAGGTGAGGCGAACGCTCTACCACTACACCATCGAAGAAAGAAGGGAATGTGTAGTATTGCAATCTGACCGTTGCAACAATTTCGTAGTCATTATGGTTGGTTAATATGGTCATATATGAAAGCAATGAAATAACAATCTGCCAACAGGCTTTAATCAGTTTTTTTTATTTGTTTTTATTGTATGAGCATAGTGGTCGAGAGAAAGACAAAAATGTTCAACGATTGTTAACAAATCGCAAAAGATAACACTACATTTGTTTTATCATAAATAATTAACTGATGGCGTCATCTTGAATATTGTTGCTGTATCTATGGTGTGTTTATATATACACCGGGCAATATCCATAATGATGTATTGAAAACGTCAAGCTTTGAAATTCTGACGAATAACGAGATCGTCTAGTTCTAGATGATAAATGATCTCATAACAATATAGTTTGAATAGCTGCATATCTCTGTGTATGTCCCTCGGCACTCCTTTTTGAAATGCGATTGAATATTTGAGAATAGCATTATACAATTTACGGAAGAAGTGCAGCTTTTCCCCACGTATCAAATTAACATATGTAGCAAGTTTCCTCAAATACTCTACAGCAATGGGCATACTTATCAAAGATAACACATAGCTGTTTAATGGCATTTTGGCAGAGGGACGGTGGAAATTTGTTTGACATTTGTCATGTCTGAAAGGCCGTTTGTTATGAGCTAGCCTGTATTTGCTGTCAACAAAAGAATCCGAAAGTATGCGCCCTTTCATTGTACGTATCAAACTGTTTTGGGAATTGCACTTTGCGCGCAAACTCATAGCATATTTTCCATTTAAAATGGGATAACTTAATGTATAAAGCCCTAGTGAAACAAATAATAATTTCATAAATACAAGTTGTAATACTTCAATCTTTGAAATTCTCACAACTATGGAGATCGTCTAGTTATAGATGATTAATTATCTCATAACAATACGTTTGGAATATCTTGACGGTTTGTTCTAGGATATGAGCAGTGATCTATAAAAATCAACCCAACGTTGTTGCGACCAGTGTATACCCATATCGGTCAGCGCATCAGTGCATTATAATCCAGCTCGGCACTGCTCGATAATAAGTCATAGATCAAGAAACGTTTGAAACCAGTTTATTTTTTAGATATTTTGGACAACCAGATGCATGGGCATAGCTTGGCAATAATCAATGTGTAGGCCGTCTTGTGAGAACATCAACATTGTGGACTCTGCGTAAAGTATCAACCCGGATTAGCCTAAGCATGCCACACAGGCTTACCCGGATATACACTTTTCGCCTCCAGTGGATTTTCTGTTTCAGGAATCACTACTCTACGCCCCTGAGATGTTTGTTTATAGCTGTTACTATTACGCTGATGTTTATTGTCCTGAATTACCGATTATATTTACATATTAAATAGACGATTGTTGTCTTAGCTCTTTCAGCGCCCAATGTCAATATTGAGGACTTTGCAAACAATACATATCCCGGTGTGTTCGCGCGTCACGAACTGTCTCACCTTAAATCAGCATCGCTCGACTTTTCAGTTATTAAAACTTTTCCAAAAACTTTTATTAACGTTCATTTAAAATGGAGTGGCCCGGTTTTGATCATGGACGAGTCTACATTGGAAACTTTGGCGCTGTAAGAGTTGACGAGAGTTGACGAGAGTTGTAATGATCACATTGTCCCGAAGAACGCCAGTATAATATTGGTGGTTTATTGTCAAAATATTGATTTAAAGAGATTTGTAACGACAGTTGTGACGAGAATTGTAAGGATGACATTGTCCCGTAGAACGCCAATAGGATATTGGTGGTTTATTGTCAAAATCTTGATTTCGAGTCATAACTTTCTTTTCAAGGACTTAGAGCCAATGAAAGAATTCCCAATTGTACTGGATTTACAATCATAATGGATTTACACAAGAAAGCAAGACGATTTATATGAGAAAATATAAATTTAGACAACGTCGAACTTTTACAAAATCTTGCTTCATTCATAACAATTCCCAAAATGCAAAGAAAATGACTAATCGATCATAAGGCATTTACTCATAAGGCATATTCTGGTGTCAGTAAAAGGACATACGAAGAAACAGAAATACGCAGAATAGAACAAATCTTCCTTACCCATATTGTAAGGATTTAAATCAATTGTTTTTCCCCAATGTAAACCAATATTTCATCGAAATAAATATGTTGTAACACTCTTACTGCTAATTGGTTTGATTGGTATAAGATTGTGTACAAAAGTGAAGTGTTTATATCCAACCTAAGCCATGCTTACTATAAACGAAATGATTATCAAGAATCAAAGTTTTGTATGTGCAGCATCATGAATATTCTGATGAATTTATCTGGATGTTCGTACTGATCAATACGGAAGACAGTGATGTCCTTATCAAATACAGGGGGCACTTTCTTGTACCGAAACCTTGCTAAATGCTAAGAATGAAATATTGAATATATCGGAATATTTTATTAAACATTTAAAAAGATCTTCATATTAAAAACATAAAAGATATATTGGCAGTTATGCAAGATGAAATTATGTCTTTCATTGGAATATTCCCAAGTGAATATCGTAGTTAAAAGAACAAAATGATCTAAGATCTAAGATCTAAGCAATTCAGCTTAAACATCAACTAATTCATGGTGTAAATGCAGTGTAACTACAGATCTGTATATCCTCACAGTCTCATCTGTCTGCCTGTGCTCTCACAAATAAGTCATGTAAGCATTGAAGTAGTCTCTAACATACATTGTACACTAGTCCTATCTATTCAAGGATTGGTTGTCCTAAAAATAGGGCAGAATTATAATTGTTGTTAACACCTATATATACACTAGTATTCTCATGTGAAGCATCACACCGTTTAATCCTTTCAATGTTGATTTTTTTTTTTTTTTTTTTAAACGAACTTGTCCAGCCTCTAAATACGAAGTGATTATGGCTAATTTTAGGGATATAACTCTCTCAGCGCCAAATGGCAATATTGAAGTTTTTGCAAACAATACTGATTCAGGTGAGTCAGCTCGTAACGAGCTGTCTCACCTAAAATCAGCATTGTTTGCCTTTTAGATATAAAAATAGTCCAAACTTGTATTAGATGAGAAATGGAGACGCCCCATTTTGAACATGAAACAGTCTACTTTAAACAATTCGGCGCTGAGAGAGTTAAGATTATAATGTTGCACTGAGCAGTCAACAGTACGATTGTGTAGACCCTGGCCGGACGGATACGCCGTAAGGTCTGGCTCTATACTGCTGGCATAACATACTACGATTCCATTATGTACATATACACCGTGTTATCAGAATATACACACAAAGACATACTAGAGATCGAGAGCGGGGGTGGGGTGAAATGGAGAGGAAGGCCCTCAGTCCGGGGCGTTCCACTCCGGTGAAACAGGCGTATATAAGTAATTAGAATAGTATGAACAGCGCAGATCGTGATCAGAAATGGTTCACACAAATTAACTCGTACCATTTCTCAACAACGCCCTCATTTTTCGTTTTATGTTGATCACAAGTAATATTTAAAATACATTGTGAAAACATACGTCTTACAAATGAACGTATTATCTTGTTAAATCAAATATTCGCCAGACAGTATCGTCAGACAGCACAGGAAATACACGATGCACGATACAATCCGCCAGTGCAATGTTACATGATTTACGAGATAAAGTGCATTTTCTGACATAACATGAGTTTAACCAACGGGGAATTATCTTACTGTTTTTACCGTTGGTGACATTTTGGAATGATCTCACTTATCTGTCATAGTAATGTAGTGGTACTCTTGGGTTATAAGTTAATATAATGTAGTAGGGAATCCGCTGTGGTCGAGTGGTTAGCGTCGGGGATTCCGAAACCGGGTGTCCCGGGTTCGATCCCCAATCGCGGCACTACGTTCATGATGGAGTGCCCTTGGGCAAGGCACATTTTCTAGCCTAGTACTGGTTTGTATACCCAGGGATCATGAATAAGTGAACTGTCGCCGTGATATAACTGAAATAATGTTGAAAGCGGCGTAAAACCCCAATAAATAAATAAATAATATACTGTAGGAATCTTAGACCATTCTTATTGGTCGTATTGCCAGCCTCAATGAAGTAAACTCTAATTATGTTAAAGAATTGTTAGCAGTACAACAGTAACTGTTTATTTGAGCCGTCTGGCGAGAAAACCAACATTATATATACGGACTCAGCGTAAAGCATCGACCCGTATCAGCCTAAGCAAACCGCGCAGGCTTAACCGGATAGACACTTTCCGCCTCCTGTGGATTTCATGTTTCAGGAGTCATTACTCTATACCTCTATCCCCCCGTAGACGGAATGTATCGGCTCGGATCAGTCTGCGCGGACTGCGCAGGCTGATCCGGGTCGATACATTACGCAGAGACCATAATGATGGTTTTCTTGCGGGAAGACTCATATCAAGGTTTCATGTAAATGTATGTGCATCATAATTGTATGTGTAGAATGCTCTTGCGTTCCTGTGTTTATCACATTGAAATGTCACGTTGTCAAGCTCTTTTTCACATATTTAAAATATACTTGTACATGTATACATGTAAGCCCGGTAGTTGACTACAAATGACACGGGTTGCGAATATCCGTGTTCGCAAATTGTCATGTATGACAAGAAAAATGTTCCCTTGGTGCCCAAACAATCTTAATGTCGTCGTATAAATGGAAAAATGATAGCCGCTTTAAAATGAACCCGACATCTTACAGATTTATGATGAAGATTATTATCACCCGGAAATAGCCGGTTTAGCCATTTGCAATGCCAGTTTATTGCTCTAGACAGGATTTAAGAGACACAAAGATCACCAATCGATACCATATTTACTGATATATGAGGGAGTCAACTCTTTCATCGCCAATGGGAATATTTCCAGTTTTGCAAACAATGCAGATTTCAGGTGAGACAGCTCATAACGAGCTGTCTCACCTGAAATCAGCATTGTTTGGATTTTAGTTATCAAAATATACTAAAACTCTTAATAGATAAGAAATGGAGACGCCCGATTTTGAACGTGGAAGAGTCTACTTTAAACAATTCGGCGCTGAAAGAGTTTAAATAGATTTCCTGACTTCAAACCACATGTGTTTGACCAACTGGGATTTACCATTTAGGCTATCCCGGAACAAACGACGTTGTATAATTGTTTTCATCATGCCAGGCACACGAATATTCGATAGACTATTTGTTTCTTAGTTTATCTAGTATCATCCGCGGTACCCAGGCTATTCCTAAAACATATGATATCATATATGCTCTGAATAGCCTGGGTACCAATGATGATCTAGTATGTAACTAACTAACCGCTACTCAGTGGGAACCATCCGAGATATATGACGTGTCAAAGTAAGAACTTTCAATTCAACTTTTAGGAGTAAATAAAACCTTTTGTTTAAATCAAACCTGCAACATTAATAGATCACGCAATTGTTGTATAACTAATGGATATATATATATTGAGCTTTTTGCAACGGGTTGATTATACGTACTATGGCCAAATGATGTAGGCAACAATTAGATATGCGTAGACAGTCTAGCATTTGGTAAGGCTTGTTTACAATGGACGTTTCGCGCTGTTAGAAAAACTTTTTTTTGCCACGTCCATAGGCATGGAGAGGTCGTGGCCATCCTCTCTCATACCTTACATCAACATTTTGCAAATTTACCATAAGAATATAATAATGTATATAAAGACAAATGTTTTTAACAGTTTTTTTTTTTATATATTTTAGCCCCTATCATGCTGAATTGTGTTTTAAAACAAGTTTTCTCCGATTTGCGGATAGTAACTGGTTGATATTCCATTGTGTTAACCAGATTTCACATGAAATTTAACTTGAAAACGGCGTTAAACTCAAATCAAGTAATACATGTAAGACAGATGATAAGATTGATTTTATATAGACGTTGCTAGCACTTTTTTTTTATGACTGAAGACGGCGATATATAGACAACAGATTGTTGATTAATATTATCTTAATATTATCTTTGTTGATCTCGGGATATAAAAAATATAACCAAAAGGATGATTGGCGAGGTGGGATTTATTTTACTTCTCACAAAGAATTAATCAAATTGACCTAGTCTTTATGCCATCACATATAGCAGCACCATAACTTCAAAAAAATACCCCACTCTTCTCCGTTTCTTTCCGATTAAATCAGATGTTCAATCTTGTTTTTAATCGTCTAGTTTCGTTTAAGTCACCAATGGTTTTTGTTTGGGCAAAGTCGGTCAATCGCTTATAAGCCGTATCCTATCTTATACGCAGTATAATGTCAATTGCACGACGCCTTTATTTCACATATATCGTCTGGGATATAATCTATTCGGAGAGATAAAGTCGTAGTGGTTAAACACACGCACGGTACCATAGCACACACACACACACACACATCATGTTTCCTTCTCTCGACTGACGTGAAGGAAATGTAAAATGACACTTATGTATTTACAAAACGTCTAGCACACGTGTCTTTACATTACTTGCCAACTGATCAAAGCGTTGTAAACACTATAAACAGGCCGCTGATCATTCCTTTCATTTTCGTTTAAAACCAATAATGATATTGAGGATTTAATAAACAATACATATGAGCCGTCCCGCGAGAAAACCAACATTATGGACTCTGCGTAATGTATCGACTCAGATCAGCCTGAGCAGTCCGCGCAGGCTAACCCCGGCCGACACATTCCGTCCCAGGTGGATAGAGGTATAGAGTAATGATTCCTGAAACAGAAAATCCACAGGAGGCGAAAAGTGTCTGACCGGGTTCGCCTGCGCGGCATGCTTAGGCTGATCCGGTTCGATACTTTACGCAGAGTCCACAATGTTGGTTTTCTCGCGGGACGCCTCATATTTAGGGGAGTGAACTCGTGACGAGCTGTCTCACCTGAAATCAGCATTGTTTGTCTATAAGTTTATAAATAGTTTTTTTCAAAACTCCCATTACATGGGAAATAAAGTCGCCAGATCTTGAACATGTTATATTCTACTTTAGAGAATTCGGCGCTGAAAGAGTTAACTACTTCTACCGTGCGCAAAGGTATTTTGAAGCAGCTGAAGCAGACATTTTTGAAAAAAGGGAGGAATTTCTCACGATGAGCCAGACAAAATTTGAAACATTATTTGATTTGAGAGATATATAACATTGTTAAACGCGGACAATATTCATAATAAAGTACATGTATCACAAAAAACGAGTTTCATGATCCCCATTTATAATTACCCTATAAACGTCTACTATTAGACCCGTCTACTGTCGGTCATGCTCATGCGTTAAGTGGCCTCGTTTATAAATTTAATTTAGACGAATTCAATACTTTCTCCCTGACGAGAACAAATATAAGGGGCAGACAAGAGTCCTTCAACGTGACAATGATAGATAAAGGCTAAAACGTGCCACGAATAGAAAACGCCAACTTTTCTTTGTGTAATTGCGATTGAGACATCGGGTCTTCGTTTGGAAATTTCCTAAGGCATATATATATATATATATATGCATATGCATATGAGAGACGCATACCATTTGGCCACACCTACACGCAATTTAATGCATTTGCAACGGACGAGTTTTTAAAACGTTTGTTGCAAAAGGGAACATTGCTCATAAAGAACGATTTCTCCAATAACCACATTTTTTAAAACTTTATTCAACAGTAAAACGTGCCATCACTTGGAAACGCCAACTTCTCTATGTATGGTCTTAAATTACAGAGTCATTTATGCAAAAAATTAATGATTAGGTAATTATAAGTGTGGTTTCTATAGGCACGGAATTGCTAAACAAAGGTTGTATTCAACACACAACTTTGACTGTATTTCATTATAAGTATATTTAAAGAGCAATTCAAACATTTGAAGTAACAAATGAGCCATGTCTAAGGATTCGAGGTGAAGCATGAAGTAAAGAAACAGGCGAGCCTGTTCATCCTCCCTGTCACACACCAGAGCAGTCACTTTACTAATGCTTTTACACACAAAACATGGAACAATAAGTAAAGGCCAATTCACCATTACGCCATACGTTACGCACTATCAATTATACTATCTTAATTTGTCTTATGCACCAGAAATGTATTCTACGTAAACAAAGTTCATAATCAGGTCGATATAGTTTGAGTAATACCACGTCTTTTGATTGTAGCGGTTCATCAAAATTCTACAAGTAAAGGCCTTAAAATGATCGTGAGGCCTTTTCCTCCTTGGCGCTCAGAAAGATGGGGTTAACAACTGACGCGCTAGTTAGTGTCAGGACAAATGAACACATAGTACTGCTAGCCTACAGAGGAATCGCCGTGATATAACTGAACAATGGTTGAAGGCGGCGAATGACATCATACAAACGCACAAACAACCAAGCAATGACCGGTTGTACGATATTTTTTAACTGAATTTTCCTGACTTTATCCCGAACATGTTTATTCTCCTGTCAATAAAACGTCCCGAGATATATAACATCGTTTACTAATTGCTAGAAAATGTGCCTTGCCCTAGGGCACTCTACCATGACTGTAGTGCCGCGACTGGGGACCGAACCCGGGACACCCGGTTTCGAAATCCCCGACGCTAACCACTCGACTACAGCGGATTCCGCCAGTAGGACCGGTAGATTACCGAGAATCCTCCGTGATATAACTGAACAATTATTGTAAGCGGACACCATACATACAAACAAACACACAACCAAGCAATGACCGGTCGTACGATACTATTTAACTCTTTCAGCGCCGAATTGTTTAAAGTAGACTCTTCCATGTTCAAAATCGGGTGTGTCCATTTCTCAATTTATGAAAGTTTTGGACTATTTTGGTAACTAAAAGACAAACAATGCTGATTTCAGGTGAGACAGCTCGTTACGAGCTGACTCACCTGAATCTGCATTGTTTACAAAAAACCTCAATATTGCCTGCGGCGCTGGAAGAGTTAACTGAATTTTCCTGACTATATCCCGAACATGTTTATTCTCCTGTCAATAAAACCTCTCGAGATATATAACATCGTTTACTAATTGCTGAAAAAAAGTAGTAAATAATTAATCGTAACACTTGTACCGAAGGCGTATCGACACCAAGCCACATTAACAAACAATGATCCAGACTAGACTGATTAAACATATACTCTGATCAAAGTAAGCACTTTTTGCCATTGACTGAATGATTGTTTTTGTGTTTAAACGCCGCTTTTCAAAAATGTTTCAGTTAAATCCCGGCGTTTCCTTGATAAGTTACCAGTACAAATGGTCCATTTATCCTGATACAAGCCAGTCAGTCGAAATACTAACCCCGCAACCTTAAGGGTCAATGTGAGCAGTCATAACTACCATTTCTAAAGTATTTGGTATGACCCGGCCGGCGATAGAACCCGCGACCTCCCGCACCCGAGACAAACGCTCTGCATGTACCACTACACCATCGAGGCTATGCTTTTTGCCATTGAATAAAATCTCAACAACAAGAACAGAAACATGAAGTTGTTTATTTCCTTGTCAATTAACGCCTCGAAATATATGACATCGTTTACTAATTGCTGACAAGGTAGTCAATAAGCAACCGAACCCTTATACCGCAAACGTATGAACCCTTATACCGCTGACGTATGAACCCTTATACCGCTGACGTATGAACCCTAAACCACATTAACAAACAGTGATCACGGTCAGACTGATAAACATGCTCTCACAAACAACAAATCTGCTGCAGGACGACTTTCAAAATATCTAGGCTTAAATTAAAAAACTATCTATAAATGAAAGATATCTATAAATTAATAGATATGTAAACATTGTGACAAAAAGGTGAAATTGCTCATGATGAACACTTCCGCCTTTTGCTACAATATTTTCAAAAGTCGTCTGCTACAGAGGCGTCAGAAAGCATCAGTTTGTACGTAGGAAAGGGATAAACTCGAACTCTGATTTAAGTAAGCACTATTTGCTATTGAAAAAGATGACCATAACGTCAGAAAACATCAGTCTGTAAGCGGGAAAGGGATACCCTCGCACTTTGATTTAAGTAAACACTATTTGCCATTGAAAAAGATGACCATAACGTCCGAAAACATCAGTCTGTAAGCGGGAAAGGGATACCCTCGCACTTTGATTTATGTAAACATTATTTGCCATTGAAAAAGATTACCATAACGTCAGAAAACATCAGTCTGTAAGCGGGAAAGGGATACCCTCGCACTTTGATTTAAGTAAACATTATTTGCCATTGAAAAAGATGACCATAACGTCCGAAAACATCAGTCTGTATGCGGGGAAAGGGATACCCTCGCACTTTGATTTAAGTAAACACTATTTCGAGGGCTTGGCGTGAAACGGTTGTAACTAAAATCGGTATTTTTTTACCAAGGTTAATCACCTCGCCATAAAGTCTTTATAAGCGTTAAATCATTTTTCTTGGTAAACAATGGAAATTTAGGTGCCATTGCTCGTTCTGAGCAATGGCACCTAAATATGCATTGTTTACAAAAAGGGTCGAAATTGCCCCTAAACCAGGGTTTTCAAAATAGGTTTTTAGTTACAACTGTTTCACGCCAAGCCCTCGATTTGCCATTGAAAAAGATGACCATAGCAGAAAGCATACGTACTCACCCAGACTAAACTATAGTAATTGCTATCGGTTGGTGCGAGAAGTAGAAAATTACTGGGTTGAACAGTTAAACAATTAGCGGTCTAGTCGACGCTATAGATGAACGTTCTAGTAGGCATATTACGATAGAAAAGTCTCGTTAGTTATGGGTACCGCTTCATGGAAAAAACTATGAGCGTGCCGACCAGAACTACAATATTTACATGTATCCTTCTTGTTGGTACTTGTGATTGATAAGCATCACTAGAGTGTATTAATTAACCCTTTCCCTCATACGACAATACTGCAGCAGACGACTTTGAAAATATTTTGTCAAAACATGGAAAATCTCTATAATTGAATGGATAACCTATGATTAAAAGTGGAAAACATTCTGGCAAAAGGAGAAATTGCACGTTTTGTGCGATTTCTTCTTTTGTCGCTATGTTTCCAAAACGCCGTCTGCTGCGGAGGCGTCAGAGAGCGTCTATTTGAGGGAAAGGGTTAACAATGCTGGAGGACCACTTCCGGACCCACGATTCACACCCTTTTCCTTTGGGGGAATATTCCTATGGTCGCAAACACCGATCACTCTCATTCCACGAAACCGCACTCTCACTCACTTGCGATTCTAAGTAGATTGTTTATGTGGTGATTCACGCCGGTTTCAACATTTTTTTTCAGTTATATTTCGGCGTTTTCTGGGTAAATTACCAATTCAACTGGTCCATGTATCCTGACACAAGCCAGTCAGTTGTAATGCTAAGCATGCAACCCTGAGCAACAAGGGGGGGCATACGTTACTACCAATCTTAAAGTATTTGGTATGACCCGGCCGGGGATCGAATCCGCGACCTACCCGACTCCGAGGCGGAGGCTTTACCACTACAACACCTATATATAATATTGTAGACATTGGATTGATGCATGTGGTACCGTATACGTTAAACACATAAACACTTCTAAATCGATCCCACACACATTGACAAATAACATTGACGGACGAAATTATTTTTCCAAAATAGAATACATTTACCTATCAAAACGGCAGACAGGGGAGGTAAACAGTGCAGGACTGGGAACTATGTATACGTGTTACCGTATCAACATTTCTCTTAATCGATGCCACAAACATACGTATAATATTGTCGGAAGAAATTATTTTCAAAAATAGAAAAGATTTGCCTATATAATATTGTAGACCTTGGAACGATGCATGTGGTACCGTTTCTGCCAAACAAACGTAAACACTTCTTAATCGATGCCACAAACATCCGAATAACACTGTCGAACGAAATTATTTTAACAGACTTTGAATCGGACGTATCATTTACCCTTTCCTTCATAGAACAAAACTGCAACAGGTGAATCTCAAACAGTAAAGGGACAATCATGAAGAGTCGTCGAAAATGAATAATGACTTTTTTAATTTTTTAATAAATTTGAAAAGGATTGTTGCAAAACGAAAACATGCTCATAATGAAGTAATATATCTTTGTGACAAGGTGGTTTTAAAATGTCGTCAGCTTCAGATGAGTCAAAATGCGCCTGTATATTAAAAATGGGTACACTGCAGGTATCGCGTTACCGCAGAACTTTCAAAGTAAATAAGGTCAAATATACGGTTAATCCCATCCATCAAATCTGCAACAGATGGGTTTGAAAACATCTAGGCAAAATATATTGAACAAGAAAATGTGTCCATGGAACACGGATGCCCCGGTTGTAAACTATATTTTAAAACGGACGGACGAACAGTTGGTCCAACCTCAAATTGATACAATTTTTTAAACAATGATATGTTGATTGTCATTTGTGTGAAGTTTCATAATGATAGGACATCAGGTTCACTAAAATCTAACTTGACCAAAAACTTTAACCTGAGAATGGAATGGACGAACAGACAGACGAACAGACGGATGAACAGTTGGTCCAACCTCAAATTGATACAATTTTTTAAACAATGATATGTTGATTGTCATTTGTGTGAAGTTTCATAATGATAGGACATCAGGTTCACTAAAATCTAACTTGACCAAAAACTTTAACCTGAGCGGGACGGACGAACGGACGGACGGACGGACGGACGGACTAACAGACCGGAAAACTATATGCCCCTCATACCTCGTATGCCGGGGCATAAAAACCACTATAAGTGAGAGTTTAATTATTGGATATATCTGTAAACGTTGTGGAAAAGGGGGGTATTTGCTTATTTTTATTTCTCTTTTTGCCACACTATTTTTCATATCTGGTCTGATATAGATGCGCTATAACTTGTCCGAAAGAGGGAAAGGGTTAAGCGTCGAAAGAGTGCGTCGCTCCCGTGAAGAAAGTTTCGCGGAATGTAAACAAACACAAGTCTTACATGTTAACACTTTTATATTTTAAAGTATGTTAACAGAATACTTGGTATATATAATGACTGAACCGATTAGAAAGCATAAAAAACATTTATGAGGTCTGAGCAAAATACACTTCGTGAACTATTTCCAAAAATGTATTTTAACTCTTTCAGCGCCAATGGCAACATTGAGATTTTTGCAAAACAATACAGATTCAGGTGAGTCAGCTCGTAACGAGCTGTCTCACCTGAAATCAGCATTGTTATGGATTTTAGTTATCAAAATGGGATAGGTTCACTATTGCGGTGACTTGGTGAACACTGGTGAAAAGTGTTCACCTTGTAAAATGGTGCAGCGTGTGCACCTTGTAAAAACAATCTCTGGTCAACCCATGTGTTGTAAGCAATTCAATCCATACGCCACATGCGTATTGAGTTTGGCTTTGGAATTGTACACAACTCGTATTGAATTTGAAATGGAGACGCTCAATTTGTGTTACATGGAAGAGTCTACTTTAAACAATTCGGTGCTGAAAGAGTTAAATGAGTCCTGGTGCACAGCTAGAAGAATTCCCCCGTGTGGATAAGATCGGCTACAAGAGATCCACATCTTCCGTGGAACTACAAGTAAAATGTTCCGCAATTAAATCTGCTTTCGTATCATAACATTTGTATTGTATCTTTTTAAAATATAGTTACTTGTAATAATACATTTAAAAGAAAGTTGAGATTGATGAATGAATCTTGGTTTGAACAATATGGAAGAATCGGATAAAAGAAACAACCTGTTTTGTGAAAAAAACTTTAAACTACTCGACGATGAAAACTGCTTTCGTTTCATAATATGTTGATTATATTGTTTTATATATATGCACTTACTTCGTTTCAGTCCTAAAATTATTACATACATGTGGGGGGAACTGAGGTGTTGACGGAAACAACCAGTCACTTTTCTTACAATGATTTCTACTATGTTCTAACTTCGATATTTGTCAATATGATATTTTCATAGTTGTTAGCTAAATATGTATTTACGAGGGAAAGGTTACACATACTGCAGTTTATTCATTTTGAAAACATTTTTTCAGATAATTGAACGTCCGATCACGATATTTTGTATACAATTCATGTATATTTTGTACGATACATAAAATGTAACGTATATGTTGACTTATAGGCCCATGGGGCTGTGTGTACTATAACAAATAATTAATGTATATTATCAATTGTTAACACAATAATAAACAATTAACTTACTTACGTACAATTCGAAAATCGAAACAAATGTAAAAATGTTTGTTTAAAAAATAAACAACGTCACCCAGATTAAAATGTTAAATATCAGGATGAGTAAAATATAAAGGTAATGCCCTAGCTTTTCCCTATCACTTTACAGAGCTCTAGATAAGGGGCGTTTTTCATGTTCGTAAATCCTTTTTGACACTCAAACCCTATGTTGTGGGTACTCAAAAGAATCGTCTCAGTGAGACGATTTGTTTGAGTACCCACAACATAGGGTTTAGTTGAGGTATGAGAGAGATATTGTTGGAAAAAGACAAGTTTACTCCCCTTATTTAGTCGTCTGCACTTTACATACTATTTGTTTATTCATCTAAATTTTGTGAATTAGGAATACGATTATCTATGATCCTCAATGAATTATTTCCCCCCGAAATAACTAAATCTGACATAATGACGATTTCTTAACCAATGACCAAACGAATAGTAATTGTTTACGGTATTTTAAATCAATTCTATTTATTCGTTATTATAACTTCAAACTTGAATTAGTGCTAATTACATAAATTTAATTATAACTATTTCTTACTACTAATGCATATTTTACGCAAAACAATAAACATTACAATTTTACATCAGCCTGCATTTACGCGAAGCCAAATCTAAGTCTATTCTTTCGTAAAGTATCGACCCGGACAAACACTTTTCGCCTCCTGTGGAGTTTCTATTTCAGGAACAATTACTCTATACCTCTATCCACATGAAACGGCATGTCTCGGCCCGGATTAGTCTGCGCGAACAGCGCAGGCTGATCTGGGTCGATACATTACGCACAAGCCATCGTGTTGGTTTTCTCGCGGGACGGCTCAAATAGATACAAGAATGTCTGTATAACGTACATGCGGACAGTGAAGACCCTGGTGATACCCTGCCGAGTCGTCCCTGCGCAGGATAATCTGGTCGATACATTACGCAGCGTCCATAATGTTTGTTTTTCTCGTGAAACGGCTCATATAAACTTCCGTATGTGAACTTAGAGGAAGGGGATTTTGTTAGCAATATCCATAGTATTGGCTAATCAAGCGTTGTGTCGAAACAAATGAAATTTCTAACAAAGCAGAAACATCCTTATTAATAGTATCGTTTTGCAAGGTATCCATATACAATTAAATTGAACACAAAACACATTCAAGGACAGAAATTGCCGTTGTTTCATTTTAATTTTCAGAGGAGTCTAATACAGGTAAGTATATTGCTGCAATATATTTTATTTAGTGTTGATTAATTCACGACAGTTTTATGTATTTCTCAATTCCCATCACCCACATACTATAAGCTTCAGATGAGCTTTGCAGTAATATATGTAAGTAATTGACAGTATGAATAAAGCATAAGCTATCAGACCTCTAAATAAGGGGCATTTTTCATGTTCTAAAAATCCTTATTTGACATTTAAATCCTATGTTGTGGGTACTCAAAAGAATCGTCTCATCTTGGGTGAGTAATAAGAGGAAAAGACCTGTTCACTCCCCCTTATCTAGATTTATCTGAGATATATCGTTCAACAAGTGTTATATTCACACTCTCTTAAACTGCTTTAGGTTTTTAGGATTTATGATTAATTTTCTTTATTTAGTATAAGCTATTTTTCAGTTATACTGAACTCAGGAAACTTCAAGTTATTTTGGATTACTATGTGATGTTCACGTATGCATTTGTTTATGTAAATGTATGTAAGTAATGATACACATGTACTGTATTTTTATAAGTCGAATAAAATATATCTAGCTATCCATTAAACTTACCTCGTGGCGGTACGAAGAGATTTAAACTTAAACACTCCTCGGCCTGCTTAGCCGTAAAGTACGACAACCGTCGCAACATAGTCAAAGTAGCATTTGGTATATATGCCGGTAACCTATCCAGCGATATTGTTTGTTGGGGACAAATAGCCTTGAGGTCAGTGGCGGAATGCACATATCCTCTCCAAGTCTCAACCGGACTCGTCGACCTGGCAAAACGTAGTTTGCCCTTCTTTGTATACGCATACTGAATGCCGAAATAGGCGTCTATGGCCTTGAGATCGACTAGACTTTCCTTTGGGAATTCAACGAGGGAACCGCGTATCCTTCCGTATTTCGTCGTCACTATCGTATGGCCCAGTTGCTTCCGGATCACACGGGGAATGTACCCCTGAAAGAACGCCACACATATGAGGCACATGAATTCCAGATAAACATACAGAATTTGCATATTTAGATCCAGTGGTGTAATCTCCAGCGAATAAATACCACACTTGGAATAACAAACCCCGCAATAATAAAACCTCTCCAAGAATTATAATTATTTCCTACCACACGGCATGTCGCGATTATTCCATTAGTTACGACGTGGATAAACTGACAAATACCGAACGCCTTCCAATTAATTATTTTATTTATTTAAATTTCCCGTGCAAACAACCCCGGTTTGCACATTTGTTTAACATTTACAACTCGCGTTGATTCAACGATGCAAACAAATAAGCGTTGATCATCTAAAAGAAATTAATGGCTTACAGATTGATTTCATCCGCTTAGGTAAATGATCTTATCTTAAAAAAACTAAAACAAATAAACAGATATACACGAAATGCATTTCGCAAAAACAATTATACGGATGGAAAACATTTGACAAAAATCTCGTTATCCGAATTTGATAACAGACAGCTTCATAAATAACACAAGTGATCCGTTTAAAATTCCCTCCGGTATTTTAGCTAAATCAGGAGATACGTTACTTGTTGTAAGAGAAAGGTCAAAATAATTCCAACTATATCACTTTCACCCTGTATTCCACTTCGATGCATATTTCACCATCTAATACGGAAAATAACGCACGTAATCCACAAACACGCAAATAAAATATCGCACAGATTTTATGAATTTAAAATCCAATAAATTCGTTTTACTCGTAATATGAAACATTTAACTGTACTAATGTTCATAATTCCAGCATGTACTATCACCGTATAAGATGCTATTACACTATTAGTCGAGTTCACATTAACTGCCTTAAGGGCTGCGGAGTATGAGACGAAATACAATCCAACATTGGAAGTTAACAGCACTTGACTGCGGCTGAATTGACGGTAGTAGTACTATACGTCGGAGGAGTCAGCCTGTTATCACAGTACTTGTAAACTATTGGAATCACTGCCGCTCTGCCATTGGGAATGGGAACTAGATTAACCACCGCACACTATATACATATATTATGGAGTCCGTTGGTATTTCTTTAGTTTGATTGACTTTATATATGAGCCGCGTCTTATTGTATCTCCGTAGCCGAATCATATACAGGGAAATTGACGTAGAAACTTATGATTGATTGGGGTTAAACGCCGGTTTCAACATTTGTTCAGTCATATCACGGCGGCCAAATCACCTACCTATGTGTTCCTGGCTATCTTACACCAGTACTCAACACAACAGTCTTTCACCTACTTATGTGTTCCTAGCTATCTTACACCAGTACTTAACAAAACAGTCTTTCACCTACTTATGTGTTCCTAGCTATCTTACACCAGTACTCAACACAACAGTCTTTCACCTACTTATGTGTTCCTAGCTATCTTACACCAGTACTTAACACAACAGTCTTTCACCTACTTATGTGTTCCTAGCTATCTTACACCAGTACTCAACACAACAGTCTTTCACCTACTTATGTGTTCCTAGCTATCTTACACCAGTACTTAACACAACAGTCTTTCACCTACTTATGTGTTCCTAGCTATCTTACACCAGTACTCAACACAACAGTCTTTCACCTACTTATGTGTTCCTAGCTATCTTACACCAGTACTCAACACAACAGTCTTTCACCTACTTATGTGTTCCTAGCTATCTTACACCAGTACTTAACACAACAGTCTTTCACCTACTTATGTGTTCCTAGCTATCTTACACCAGTACTCAACACAACAGTCTTTCACCTACTTATGTGTTCCTAGCTATCTTACACCAGTACTTAACAAAACAGTCTTTCCAAGTAGCTGGCTCTTTTATCCACATAGACTGTTAGCTCCATTGGTGGAAGACGAATGACGCTTGTCACAGTGACTTTTTGTCAGACGTCGGAAGGAATGTTTGCCGAGCTTGGGGTTTAAACTCGCAAGCTCTGTTTTGGCAACACTCATCGCTACCGGGGCTCGGCGTAAACGTATGAGTTATTTGCGAAAATATGTATAAAATACTTAACTATATGTAGACGGACAGGGACGACTCTGGTGAGACTATGTAATGCACAGCTTCGCCCAAGTCTTCACTTGATGCAAAAGTATTAATACCCACACATTACTATACACGGCTCTTATATATATATGACTTTGTTTTTTTACTTAGTAACTGTATAATTGCAACTGGTATTTGTCTTCCTTAGCATAACATTGATTGCTATCATAAGCAATATTAATAGGTGCTTTAGCAAAGTAAATACATGTCATAATTCATTTTTATCGTATAGCTTATTACGTTTTAATATGTTGCTTTATAATTTAAGACAAAATATTGTTCTATTATTAAAACATCTATTTATTTTACGACGATGACGCTTTAAGCTAATATTATTCATGCTCCTGGATACTTAACCAGTCCTCTTGTTTGTGAGGAAAAACCCATAGGCGTAAACCGATCATTACAGGATTCGAATCCGAGACATTTATACAGGTTGATGGTACATATAGTTTCAATAGTTAGGCTATATCAACGACAGATCTGTTTGGCTCATGAACTGTCCGGGAATTATTTTGTTCACAACGGACAACTGCAAGGGTAGCCTATTAACCAAACACTTTGTAGATTACATTAGTAATATTTGATTTTTATAATAACATACTGCTTAAATCTGAAAATGTCCAAGAAAGAAGCTGACCATACCATCAATGAACATACATGTACGTATACAGTGGGGTTCAGTGAATGTACTTGTTTTGTCACGGCCCTTTACAAATTCAGATACATTTCTTACAAGTAAAATATCCAGTAAAAATGTCAGTTTCGATAACACAATTATTACAATGATGCAACCTATTACCAAATTATTGTAAGACAAGATCGTTGAAGCAGTCCCAGTTTCTGTGATATGATCCTTTCTCGACGGGTAGTCTAACACCGGCGTCTTGGTATACATAGGGGCAACAACACCATGCAACACGACTGTCGAACGTGTCAGAGGAACTATTCGTGCCTAACCAAAACCGACCACAGCTGCTACAGAGCTCTAGATAAGTGTCACTGTTCATATTTTAAAATCCTTATTTGACATTCAAACCCTATGTTGTGGGTAATCAAAAGAATCGTCTCACTGAGACGATTCTTTTGAGTACCCACAACATTGGATTTGGTTAAGTAATAAGAGAAATATTGTGGGGGGAAAGACCTGTTAACTCCCTCTTAGCTAGTCATCTGGTAGCATATTATGTGTAAAGTGTGTAGACACTATTCTAACAATCGCACCAAAACCTGACATAACTTCGCTACAGTAGCAAACGCTTGTATATATATATATATATCTGGTTACTGCCTATTACAGGTCGTCTCAAATTGACCTTTGTATCAGCCAATCGAATTGACGCATACACAATCGTATACCAACATATTCCAACTGGGGAGATAACTTGTAAAGATACACGAGATTAAAGAAGCGGTAAATGTCGAGTGTTCCGATTGTATATGAAACATATGTAAATGTATCGAGTTATTTCGAGACATTTAATACGCTGCCTTCAGATCCAATATGCATACAGTGAAGAACTTTGCAGTGATTTCAATTGAATTGCAATTCTATCTGTATATCCTTAGAATCTGACCCCAAGGGACACTGTTTGTCAGACGTTTCTAGGAATATGGTGAGACCTTTTAGCATGTGAGCGTGAGCGGTACAGAGCCAAATCAAAATGGTTTGAGACTGACGACGTTATTGGCCATCCAAAAAAGTCACAGATCCGACAGTGAAAATATGGGGACTGGTCTTTCTGTTAAAATATTATTATTGAACACGTGCGCAATTAATGGAAACAAAAAAAAAAACATCAGTCGTCGCAATGACAGTTATTCATTGTTCGACCAATACTCGTTCGAGCTGGCCGCCATGATATGACTGAAACATTGTTGAAAAAAACGGCGTTAAACCCAAATCAATCAATCGATAAAATACTAAGTACATAACTCTGGTCTGCTTATTATAGTAATCTCCATGTTTCCTTATTTAGTTCAGCCATTTTCTCAACTAATTTCCATTGTATCCATTTAAAACTTGGTTTGTAGGTAACTTATATGACAGATGTGCAGTGCACCATTACCAAAACTTTAGCATGCTGTTTTTGGAGTGTGTATATTTTTTCTTTCCATGTTCTCACTTATTATATGACTTTCGCGTACAACACATGCGTTCAGTGAAATGCTCTTGTTCGTTAATGAGTGCTTCCCCAAGCTTTGTACTTTGTCCGGAGCGACTGACTGTCTGTTCATCCACCAGCCCGTTTGTCCGTTTCGGTTTGCATTAATGGGACAAAACTGTGTTTCTGTTTGGCAGATCCATTTCAAAGTCGTCAAACTTATACATTGGGATGAGGAGACCGATGCAATATTTCGATCGCAAATTTGATCTGTTATTTTAGGTACAAAGTCATTTAGTTCATATATTTCTTCGGCCATTGTCTCAATTAGATGTTCAATGAATCAATATAATACTTCGTGTATAGCAAACTAATAAGCTACAGATGTGCAGTGCACAAGATACATAACTATAGCATGCTTTCGATTGTCTTTCACTCATGAGCATGATTATAATATACAGTGTTGATCTTTAGTGTTTTCTGAACTGAAAATATTTTAATTAAGGGTCGCTGCTCAGTTTTTTTGTCAATCTTTTGTCCTTCGTGATTTAATTTGTTTATACAATATAAGGGTCAAACTTTGATAAATAAGGTATTGGTTATTGGCAGGCAATCTGTGTTGTTTCAAAAATATTTGGTTTGGTTTGTTTAAAGGTCGACAATGCCGAGCTCCGGTAGCTCAGTCGGTAGCGACGCAGGCTGTCAATCCAGGGGTTGTGAGTTCGAATACCGGCTCGGCCAACTTTCTTTCCGACGATTGACAAAAGTCAATGCGACATGCGTCATTCGTCTTCCACCAATGGGCTAAGTCTATGTGGAAACGCAGCCAGTTGCTTGGGAAGATTGTTGTGTGGAGTACTGGTGTGAGAAAACCAGGAAATGCATGAGTAGGTGAACTGGCCGCCGTGATATAATTGTTAAAAACGGCGTTAAACCCCAATCAATCAATCAATCAATTAAAGGTCGATGATTTATTTTTTCAACAATGTTTGTCCATATTAAGCATGCCATATAATTTCAACTTACATAAGCCCCTGTAATATAAGCGCTTTCAGCGCTTTGATTGTAAGTCAAAAGGAAACCGATGACAGCGGTCGTAATATTAAGCAATTTATCAATCCTTTACAAAAGTTATATAATCTGTTTCAGAAATAGACCATAACAATAACGCCACATTCATCATTTTGCAGAATGTTACCCAAATGCAATACGATCACATAGTTCAGCTTTTTCAATAACAGCATTTTATGCAAAACAAAAATATCATCCGGAACTTACCTGTTTTTATAGAAAACATACTTTAATGTTTGTTTTACTTTTCATAATTGTTCGATATACAATATTTACGTTACACCATTATAATACGACTGAACAGGCTGACTCGAGTATTCACCTTTCGCATATGCCATCCTGACGCTTTACAAACGATTTAACATCGTAACACGTGTAGGGGCGTTCAACCCTTCCCTCCATCCATACAGACGCTTTCTGACGCCTCTGCACCAATTTCTTTTCCCTATTACCACGATGTTTTTAACCTTGGTCATCAATAATTACACTTTCATTTATAAATATTTTCAATATTTTTGCTTAGATGTTTCCAAAGTCGTCTGCTGCAGATAATTTACTGGAAAGGGTTAAACACAAGACTAAAGCGACACCAAACTATTCACGTACCAGCAGCGATGTATTCCAATGATACTAATGCACCGAGTGCTTGGCGAACGCTAGCCAAAAGCTATAATTTGATTCGTTGTTGCGGACAGCAGGTTCCCGAGAGTTAGATGTATTAGGACAACCTGAATGTGCACCTAAATATACAGTGCACAACATAATACTGATTGAAGCGTGCACATACCTATAAAGACATACTAAACACATCGATTCGGATTAGATGCTCCGTCACGATTTCCCTATGATGTCATTTATTATCAATGTAGTATCCATTTATTTATCATAGTATAGGGCCGTAATGGTATCAAACCAAGTTCACGAGAATAATTTGTTTGTTTGTTTGTTTGGAGTTTAACGCCGCTTTCAACAGCTTTGGTCATATCACGGCGGTCAGTGCACCTACCCATGTTTTCCTGGCTTTCCCACACCAGTACTTACACAACAGTCTTTCGAAGCCATTCACGAGAATAAACCAATTGCATTAAACTGACGTGAGATCAACATTGACTCGTCATTGCATTTTGAGTGTACATGTACTAACTGTTTATCCACTACACTTTTTTTTTTATTGCAAATAGACGTTTTATTTCCTGAACTCACGCGTGATTATATTTAAAATTCCTGATTTATAATGCGATTATACTTTTTTGGAACAATCATATAGCTTTTTAAGAATAAATGATTTAATTAGAAAATACGTTTCGTCCTCATCTTGGTAATTATAAACACGTGTTCACGTGACTGAATTGTATTATTGACAATCGATTTAGTTTTTGTTATTCCTTATAGACTCTCCGTAATGTATCGATCCAGATCAGCCTGCGCAGTCCGCGCAGGCTAATCCGGGCCGACACATTCCCTCTCAGGGGGAAAGAGGTATATAGTAATGATTCATGAAACAGAAAATCCACAGGAGGCGAAGAGTGTCTTTCCGGATTAGCATGCACGGCTTGCACGGCATGCTTAGGCTGATCCGGGTCGATACTTTTACGCATCTTCAATAATGTTGGTTTTCTCATGGAACGGCTCATAAGTATATGAATGCAATAACTATACCGTTCTGGTCTGTGTGAAATGGTCTGTATCTTAACATTGATTGATTGAATGGATTGTAACGCCTTTTTCAACAATTTTTCAGTCATATCACGGCGGGCAGTTGACCTATTATTGTGTTTCCAGGATTTCTTACACCAGTACTCCACACACCATTCTTTCCAAGCAACTGGCTGATTTGTCACATAGACTGTTAGCCCATTGTTGGAAGACGAATTACGCTGGCCACAGTGATTTGTATCAAACGTCACAGAGAATGTTTGTCGAGATGGGGTACGAACTCACAACCCCTTGATTGACAGCCCGCGTCACTACCGATTGAGCTACCGGGAATCGACTGCAACTAAACAACAACGCATTGTACACAACTACTTCGCATGTTTCCTCAACAGGAAATAACTTTCCACAGACACAATTCAATCATTATACAGCCATGATTGGGGGTAATCGTATTACAGCCAAACATGATGGTTCTATCCCTAGGCAAATAATAACATAACAAGTGGCTTGTTTTCCTTTTTTAACGGAACATTCTGATTCAAGATACCACACCTTCGAGAGAATGTTGTTAATCCTCCAGTAGTACCACGACGTCTCCGTCAACAAACTCCCCTATAGGCTTTAAAAGTGTAAAATTGAAATAGGTCATTGTAATACACGAACTCATCTGTAGACACGGTGCCGTCCTTAACCCTTTCAGCGCCGAATTGTTTAAAGTAGACTCTTCCATGTTCAAAATCAGGTGTGTCCATTTCTCAATTTTATGAACGTTTCGGACTATTTTGGTAACTAAAAGGCAAACAATGCTGATTTCAGGTGAGACAGCTCGTTACGAGCTGACTCACATAAAATCAGTATTGTTTGCAAACATCCTCAATATTGCCCTTGGCGCTGAAAGAGTTAACCCTTTCCCACATACATCAAATCTGAAGCAGACGGCTTAGAAGACATCTGAGCACAAATTTGGAAATTCTTTATAAGTGTAAACATAATGATCAAATAGAGTTGATGACATTGTGGTATAAGGGAACACCGCTGATCATGAGCAATTTCTTCTTTCGTCACAATGTTTTCAAATGTCGTTCAAATGCAGAAGCGTCAGAAAGCGTCTATATGTTGGAAAGGGTCAAATTCTAATCATTTTCTCAGCACTAATAAAAAAAAAATGCTCACTTTCGCTCTGCCACATGCATATTAATTTCA
This sequence comes from Serripes groenlandicus, assembly GCA_031761405.1. Classification (NCBI taxonomy): domain Eukaryota; kingdom Metazoa; phylum Mollusca; class Bivalvia; order Cardiida; family Cardiidae; genus Serripes; species Serripes groenlandicus. The sequence continues at coordinate 46,683,333 of JASEVX010000008.1, read as the reverse complement.
CGGTCTTAATGCTCTAAGCAAGAATGTTTGTAAGATATCAAATTAAACTCATTGATATTGTAATTGGTATATCGATGAACTGTTTGTCAGTACAGATATGCATCTTAACTCAGTGTTGTTGATGTAGAGAGCAAGGTCGATTCGTGGTTTTCACTTCACGGTCATCGCGGCATTTCGCTATCTGCTACCAGAATCCCGGAGCCTCTTTACACATCGGTAAGGAGATTATCTCGTGGCAAATCCATCGTTGTAAGTAATAATGAAGCTGAGAGAAATAGTGGCAATTTTGAAATTTGTTCTGAATCATGTACGATTGTAAATCCTGCCATAAAAGTGGGTGCTCCTTCGTCGCTTAGCCTTTTCTTTATCGGAATATCTTGAACATAGCTCTTGAGGTGTTTTGATTCACATCAAGAAAGGATAACTGCCTCATATTAGCCGTAGGATGCAGTGTTTCAATAGAGGTTAACAAAGCATGCCTGTTAAATGTTGCTTGACGCCCGATTCCCAAAAAAACGTGAACACCGCCCTGTGATGTTCTCGGGGAACAATCAATATTTAATTTGTTCCTTTCAAGCGATTGTTATTAGATCAAACAAGCGGAGACCTCTAAATGCATTTCAAAAGACACAGGAATAACTTTCCTAAAGTAGCTATTGGACCAGATTGCAAAAAAAAACGGGACACCCGCCTTTGACAATAATTAAAAGCAGATTTTGCACACAAAAAATGTGGAAAATCCAAATATTACGTCTCGTGCTTTTGTTTTCCATCAATTATTGATAAATATTTGACTTAAATGACGAAGCATTCATTTTGAATGTTACATCTGTTTAACAGTTTTTCAGTTATATCGCGGAGTTTCCTTGGTAAGTTACCAGTACTACTAGTCAATTTATCCAGATACCAGCCAGTCAGTCGTAATGCTAAATCTACACCATAGAGCGGCGCAAAGGAGTGCAGCCGTTACTACCATTTTTTAAATATTTTCGAAAAAGAAAGAAGTCACGTGAAATATACAGTGGCGGATTAACCGGGGGCCGTAGGGCCCGTGCGTCGAAATATCCAACCTTCCAGCAGCCCCCAGGCCGTCAGCACTGCAGTACTTTTATTTGTTTTCGTTACAATCATTTTCACGATAACTGTTTGTATCGTTTATAATCTTATAAAGTATGTTTAAACTAATTAATTTAAAATAATCAGGGTTGATGTTAAACTATCAATTGTTTTGATATACTCTTTTAAACTCCTATTCAACGCATCTAAAGAACAAGTTAGTCAATTCATTGATTGGGTTTCGAAACTAAACAACACTTTGTAAGATGCAGTACATATATTCGTGGACATCTAAGAAGTGCCTGCCGCCCGCGATCAAAAGCGTCCGAGGTTGTGTACTGTAAGCCAATGATAAGATCGTCCCCGTATTGAATCGGACATTGATTGTCTATGTCTGGTAATTTTGAGAGCGTGATTGCGACTTCCAGAGATGTCAATTGTTGAATTAAAATGATATATATACAGAGTCCAATCGGCCTACAGAATTATTGGCTTCTTGTCTGTTAGCAGCTCCGAGTAAACAAAGATATATTGCAACCTCGGGTCATCGGCGTCTTATCACAATATCGTTGCTTTACTGCTCATGTCTTTGTTCCTTTAAAACGTTATTGCTATCTAGATCAAAATCTTTACTTCTTAAATAGCACCCCTTTTGTTTTTGTTGTGTAAAAACGTTTCTAAGAAAACACAATTATTTGTGTTAAATGGTGTAGAGGGTTTATTAGAAAATATTTGTCTAATTGTGTATTTCGCCTCACACCGCCCCAACATGCATGTACGTAGTTCAATCAGGTCATCAGGGTGATTATACTGCGTTTGTCTTTGTTCCTTGTACGCGTTGTTGTTAATATTTCTTTCAATGTGTATTTAGGGTCAATGCATTACCAAACCGCACCAAGAAAGTATTTCAAATGGTATATTAATACTTATAAAGCAAATACTAAATTGCTCTTTTGTTTAATGGATTCAAATGTGAAACGCCTGTACGAATTCGGGTATAAAAACTTCTTTCTTGTAAAATGTTTGCGAATTAGCAGCGACGTGAAATACAATTCAAAACCTTTAGCTTATAGTAGGAGACAATGCTAATGTTAATGCAGACACAACGTACCGCGGAACTTGACAACACGGTATATTAATGTTGATACAGGAATGCTAAAATTGCGCTTGTGTTTAATGGTTTCATAAGTTTAACGGCTGTGTGATTTCAGGAATTCGTTTAACTCTCGTGTATAATGTAGTCATTTTAACTCTTTCAGCGCCGAATTGTTTAAAGTAGACTCTTCCATGTTCAAAATCGGGTGTGTTCATTTCTCAATTTATGAAAGTTTTGGACTATTTTTGTATCTAAAAGGCAAACAATACTGATTTCAGGTGAGACAGCTCATTACGAGCTGACTCACCTGAATCTGCATTTTTTGCAAAAACCATAATATTGCCTGTGGCGCTGAAAGTGTTAAAGGTGCTGTACTCCACGGGGAGATTACTTTTTTGAAATGTTGAAACTTCTGCAAATATTGCTAATAGTGACAACAAAGTAAGTAATAGATATTTCAAATCTATTTAGGCAGTAAATGTTTTAAAAACTGACCATAGAAAGTCATGAAAATTTTCAAAAAAGGGCTTACTGGGCATGTCTACCCAGTACAAATGAAACATAAACGATCAAATATTTAGATGCTTATTGTACTGGAAAGTGAAATTATTACCCTTATTTTATGAATTATGATTCTAATATTTCAAGACATCTGTTGAACAGCTTTTTAAACTTTGACCATACTATATATAATCTGGAGCCCAGCATCTTTAAAGCAACCTAGAATACACTCCAATAATTGGGACTGGATGGAAAGGAGTACAATCGTCTTGTTTAATGTTGTGTGCTATCGATCCGCACCTAAATCAGTTCGCGGCTTGATAGGGCATGAACGCATTGCTGCCACGAAATGATTGACTTCGATAGTGGAGAGAAAATGAGATTTTACACAACTCCTCCCGATAAACAAGACAGTGGAGCAGAAAAAGAAAAGTTGATTGATTGTGTTGCGTTTTACGCCGCTTTCAACAGTTTGTTCAGTTATATCTCGACGTTTTCTGTGTAAGTTACCAGTTCTACTGGTCCATTTATCCTAACACCAGTCAGTTGGTCATTATGCTACCTCTGCAATCCTGAGCTCCAAGGGTGGTTGCCGTTATCTCCACTTTTAAAGTATTTGGTATGGCTCGGCCGGGAGAAAAAGAAAGATATATTGGCCGAATCAGTCAAGTATGTGGGCAATTTTAACTCTTTCAGAGCCGAATTTCCATTAGTAGACCGCTCCATGTTTAAAATCGAGCAACTACATTTTAAATGCAATGAGACTTTTGGATTGTTTTAATAACAAAAAAGGCAAACAATGCTGATTTCGTGTGAGATAAATCGTTACGAGCTGACCCACCTGAATCTGTTTTGTTTGAGAAAAAACCCACCTCAATACCGTCATTGGCTCTAAAAGATTTAAAACATTTCAGCCTTTTTTCGGCGATAGCTGTTTAATCTCGGTTTTGACCTAGATGTTAAACTAATGATCCAGATTGTAGATAAATCAAGTGTTGTATTTAATGAATAATGTCGAAGAAATAAAGGAAATGAAACATAGTTCATAGTTAAGTTGGCGTTCCTACGAGAGGCACTAATAAGGTGAAGTTTAAAAATGAAATGTTCTGCATACTAACCTTTAATTGTTTTCATTAAGAAATAAACATCAGTAAAAACGTATGAAATATAATATTTAAGCGCAAAATATTAACTATTTTTGAAACATGATAAATTTTCAGTTATGTATCGTCAATTGAAACTTATACACCTCTTGGGTGCCTCGCGTAATCTCCAGACATGTGACGTAATCTCGGCCTTGAATGCGCATGTTCGATTTCTTAGTGTTTTCACATATTGATCGCCGTTTATCCTTTTTAAAGATAGTTCTTGTTTAAAAACAAGATTCAACCAAAAATATGTTTGAATGTATTTAAACGAGTATCTGATTATATGTGAGTGAAAACGAAATACAAGTTACAATGCAAAGACGAGGGCCAACCTAAGTATTAAATATAGTTGAAACCCGTGCATTTTGAAAGGCACAGGCATTGCATTAAACGTTAGCAAATGTGATGCGATTTAATGACTAAATGAAATAGGCCATGATTAATGTATAAACGTTGGTTTTGATCTAGGAGTTAAATTTAAATTGAATTCGAATTTAATAATACGAACATACACAGAAGCTGTTATTTGTATTACTGTGAATGACGCAATGCAACCTGTCACAACAGCTATGCCACTTGAATCAATCTTTGCTTTACTGGGGTTTTACGCCGTCTTGGACATTATTTCAGTTATATCACGGCGACAGATAACGCATTCATGATCCCTGGGTAAAACAAATCAGTACTAGGCCAGAAAATATGCCTTGCCAAAGGGCACTCCACCATGACCGCCGCGCCGCGTCTAAAGACCGAACCCGGGACGCCCGGTTCAAAATCCACGACGCTAACCACTCGACCAAGGTGAATTCCTTAAATCAATCAGTCCTCTACTTAATACACGGGAGATACAGACTTTAACCGTTTTGTTCGATGAAGTGTGTTATCGATTGCCAATCAATAATTGCATGGTTCGATTGCATGTACCAATATTACACTCATGACATGATTGACTCAGATACAGTGGAGAAATCAAGTTTAGTTCAACAAATCCGAAATGGGGCGATTGAAGTATTTGGAAACATTTGACACGTGATAACTCGCACGTGTGATAATTTGAAGTAATCTTTAACTCAAATCAATTCCTGAAACGATTAGTATGCATTTTGTTAGCAGGCTATCAGCAGCTCTGCTTGCGTAGATGAGATTCAGACTCAGCTACCGAGCTGTTTATGTGATACTATTTTGTCACTGGCTTTTTTCTTTTTTTTCATAAAAGACATTTCAATACATATGAATTACGTCCTAATCATACATACATTGATTTTAGCATAAATCAATGGATCATTGGAACACGTCAACACGGATGTAATGTGTGGCGCCCCTTTCGAGTTATCGTAAGTACACTGTATGTGTATGTGTTTAAATGTTGTCTGCTGTATAGAGCTATGGTGGCATACTTCTGCCACCACATAACCACTTAATTATCACGTTATATAACTAGTTAGTCACTTAATTATCATGATAAATATCTGATTAACCCGTTAATTTTTATGTTAACAGATACTTATGTCAACGCAATAAAGTATATGTTACTGCTCACTTCTGCCAACAGAAAGAGAAGAGGTCGTGCGTATCAAAACGTTTGCATTCTTTGTACGAAAATTAAAGACCACAGTTAATCAGGGCGTTAATATCATTCTCCAGAAGTTGGCCCTGTTTACGTTTACGATTGATTCATTTCCTAACCATTAATTCAACCCTGCAATGTTCACCAATTTGTCATTTAAGGTTTCAATAAACATCCGAAGGGCAATGCCAATTTGTATCCTTTACCATGGCACCAAATAACTTAAATATGTTAGTAATGGGTTTCCTTCCTTGGCGCTTAGCATTATGGGGCTAGCATTACGACTGAGTCTCTGGTATTAGGATGAATGGACTAGTAGTACTGATAACATACACAGGAAACGTAATGCTATTGCTGAAATGTTATTGAAAGCTTCATAAAAATACCATGGATGCATTGTGAGCTATTAATTTACACTGGTATAAACTTGGCTAACGTTGGTTTAATTGTTTTGTATTATAAGGATTTTACGTCATTTTCAACATTATGTCAGTTATATCGTGGAGACAGTTCAATCATTTATGATCCACCGGGTAAACAAATTAGTTCTAGGCTAGGAAATGTGCATTGCTCAAGGGCACTCCACCATAACAGTGATGTAATGAAAGCACATTCCATATATGACATTTAACAAACTTTGTCTATATCCATATGTGCAATTATAACGTTGATTTTCTGAGAGTGTGTTTCACCGCTTCGGTTGTGTCGAGATAGAGCGTCCGCCTCGAGTGCGGAAGGTCGCGGGGTCGATCTCCGTCAGGTTTCTTACCAAATACTTTACAAATGGTAGTAATGGCTTCCCTCCTTGGCGTTCAGTGTTGCGGGATTACCATTACGACTGACTGGCTGGTGTCAGAAAAAAAGGACCAGTCGTACTGGTAACTTACCCAGTAAACGCCGGGATATAACTAAACAATTTGTTGAAAGCAACGTAAAACACCATACAAACAATCAATTGTACGCCAACCGACCTTGCTATGATATACGTGCAACCAATCCTGACGATGTTACACATTTCTTTTTCATACACGCCTTGTATAAAAATGGAGGAGAGCGGGGAAAACATCGCCAAACTTCTACATAATTATGTATCTCGGTAATCTTAACTTATACGCCAGATAGACGTCATTTAGACATGTGAACGAGGCCGGTCAAAAGTAATAAATGAAATAAAGCAATTTGGATGTATGTTAGAATGCCCAGGAGATCTCAACGAGAAGTTAGATGGTCAATGGTAGGTAGTGTGGCTGACCGCTGTTGAAGTGGGTCTCCTGAATGATCAAGAGCGACAATGGAAGTTTTACAATAAATCTATTTATATCTGTTTAACTATTGTCGAAAGTTGCTAAGGGTCATACATTGAAACATTTAATTTAATTTGACGATCGGTCAGTTTAAAGGTGCTGAACTCCAAATTAAAGATAGTAAAGTCAAAGTTTTAAAATTGTTCATAAGTTGTCTTGAAATATTAGAATCATAATTCCGGGATAAAATAAGTAATAATTTTACTTTCCAGTACCCTAAACATTTTTAAAAATAGTGAACGTTTCATTTCTTTTTCTTGGGTAGTCATACCTAGTAAGACTTTCAATTTACAGTTTTACAACATTTACTGCCAAAACAGTTTTGAACTACTTATTACTTACTTTGTTGTCCCTATTAGCAATATCTGCAGAACTTTCAACATTTCAAAAGGGTGATCTCCATCTGGAGTTCAGCACCCTTAAGACTGCTTCACTTCTAACCGTGATCGACCTAGTCAAGCTATTTCTTAAAATTTCTGTGAAAGTGCAATGTCGTTATGAATCTGATACAATTACGCAATATGATTTCGAGGTATTAACTTGATACACTTCACTAGGAGAGAAATATTTTCGATCTTCATAGAACGTTGATTGTTTAATTACGATCGGTTGATTATTGCGTAAGCTTAACTGCCTTTTAATCAGAAATATTATGAAAACTATTTTTAGAAAATGATTTCCTGCTCTTAATTGAATATGCGCGAATCTGCAATGAAAGAAACGGATCTTTATGTACGTTTAATGGATACCTTTTATACAGACCTACTTAGTATAGTTTTAGGAAAACGAGCAATTTGATTTTACTCGAATCATAATATTTACAGTTTATCCAATATTATAATTATCACATTTTATCTAGATCTAATTGAAACACAATCAAACATAAACATTAAGTCTTACTATTTATTTACATACATTTCATTTTCAAAGTCATGTTGTATTTTGAAAGAAAATTGCTTCGAATAACGTAATAACGGTTCCAAATTTTAAAACTACATGTATCTGGTCTTTTGTAGAAGCCTACTAATGTCACATATTGTATTGTTGTTGTCGTTGTTGTTGTTGCTGTTTTATCATCTGACGTTGCATTTTTTGTGGGTCCCTGCAGATCACTGGCACGGCTTTTTGTGATTGCGATCTACGATTGATGTGTATCTAATAAGGTCGATGTCTACTATCTAGCAAACTGTAATACTGTATGCCGTTCTTATCCTAGCATACCAAGGTCATTTCATAGACATTAAAACCATTTCCTTTCGTAATATGCAATATCACTGAATTCAAGATGCAGATTTGAATATGTCATGCTTTACAAGAATGTCAATCATTAAATAGATGGAAACTTATGCTTCAATTATAATGAATGCATTCTGAGTGGTATACTTTTCAAAAGTTCAAAGTATACTGTTTGATTTATCAATTTATAAAAGTCATTTCTGTGATTATTCAGATTTAAGAACTGTTGATGTATTGGCCATGGTTGTTTTCAGACATCATTATTTGATAAAAGAAATTGCATTTGGGATGCCGGTGCCAAAACATCTCTTAAGCATTCCCTGCTGACTTTCTGTTTATTAAAAGAGATTTGTCCTGCTATACTAGTGTCACAACATGCACAAGATAGGTCTCAGGAATCAAAAGGTTAATAACATGGCTTTGCCACTGTTTGATAATGAATTAGTTACAGGTGTGTACTTACCTGAGTAGTAGCCGCACATAATTTCGATTGTTATAAGACAAGCAAATGTCAACACTGTTATACATTGTATGAATATAAAAGTGGCTCGGACTTGAATTTGAGTTCCAGACATATCTTAGTATATGTACGATGTTTTGATCATCACCCATGTGAGTGCACTAACAGAATCAGTATATGGAGTGTCAGTTTATTGATTGGTTGTGCTGTGATGTGGGGATTCCCATTAGGGCTCAATTATCATATAGCTTATCATATAGCTTATCATATAGCTTATCATATAGCTTATCATATAGCTTATCTATTATCACTAAAACTAGAGTTCGATTAATATCATTATGAGATGAATTTATCTGTTACACCATCATTAATATTAGATGTAACACACTGCTGTATTATGTCACGATGATAACAAACACTTATCATGTAATAAGAACAATGTATGTTCACGTTACGAAATAAGCGAGTTGGAATCTTGAATCTTTGTTATTATGATAAGTAGACAATAATATGTTGTCTACAGTTTGTTCTTCATTGTAATGCCTAACGTAATAGCACATAGCTCACATTGAGGATACTCTTTGACATATCTGTGCTATTCATACAGATACATTATCAAACAAGATGTGTTTGTGAAACACTGATGCCCCCCAATGGCAACATCTAGGTCAAAGGTCAAGGTCGCCAGGTCAAAAATGTTGGTACTGACAGAAAGGTCATGTCACAAGGAATACACATGTGAAATATGGTAGCCGTACCTGTTATGGTTCAAAAGTAGTGGTCAAGGTTAAAGTTTTTTCGAGAATGGCAACATCTAGGTCAAAGGTCAAGGTCGCAAGGTGAAAAATGTTGGTACTGACAGAAAGGTCATGTCACAAGGTATACACATGTGAAATATGGTAGCCTTACCTGTTATGGTTCAAAAGAAGTGGGGAAGGTTAAAACAAAAATTGAGAATGGCAACATCGAGGTCAAAGGTCAAGGTCGCAAGGTCAAAAATGTTGGTACTGACAGAAAGGTCATGTCACAAGGAATACACATGTGAAATATGGTAGCCGTATCTGTTATGGTTCAAAAGTAATGGCCAAGGTTAAAGGTTTTTTCGAGAATGGCAACATCTAGATCAAAGGTCAAGGTCGCAAGGTCAAAAATGTTGGTACTGACAGAAAGGTCATGTCACAAGGAATACACATGTGAAATATGGTAGCCGTACCTGTTATGGTTCAAAAGTAATGGCCAAGGTTAAAGTTTTTTTCGTGAATGGCAACATCTAGGTCAAAGGTCAAGGTCGCAAGGTCAAACATTTTGGTACTGACAGAAAGGTAATGTCACAAGGAATACACATGTGAAATATGGTAGCCGTACCTGTTATGGTTCAAAAGTAGTGGTCAAGGTTAAAGTTTTTTTCGTGCAGACAGGCCAAAAACTACATCTAGGTCAAAGGTCAAGGTCGCAAGGTCAAAATTTGGTACTGACAGAAAGGTCATGTCACAAGGAATACACATGTGAAATATGGTAGCCGTACCTGTTATGGTTCAAAAGTAGTGGTCAAGGTTAAAGGTTTTTTTGTGCAGACAGACAGACAGACAGACAGACAGACAGACCAACGTGCAGACAGACAGACAGACAGGCCAAAAAAAACACCTTTGCTTTGGAAAATGTTACCGTGTAGTCTTAAAGGAGGCTGAAAAACAAGACAAGTGAGTAGGAACTGTTATACATACATATCGATAGTGAACTTCTTCTGTGCGTTTGCATAGACACTTACCTGAAAGGAAAAACAACAAGGAAGATTTAGACATAAATAAATAATATATATAACAATGCATGCTTATTTTGAATATATGGTAGTGGCGGTTATTATAAGATTTTCATTAACAATGTACCGGTGTAATGTGAGATTTTCGTGATATAACATAATTCTTTTTGATACCATCGTTTAACATCATGCAAACAAACATAATGCACATGAAAACACATTTCTAAAAAACTATCTTTTGGTGATTAAAATGATCCAAATATAGCGTGTTTCGCTGACACAGTCCGATATAAACACGATATTGAATCACTGTTTAGTACATAGACAGAACATGTAATTTGGTATATTATTAAAACTCTAAAGGGCATAGCTTATAAACTTGCTTGATGGTCAATAAATAAACGAATATACCAACAAACGGCAATGCTAAACTGGTATTGAAAAGTAATAAAGGCCACCGGCCAAGGATTTACAGCATGATATAAATACATGTTTTTCATTCTGAGTTATACTAATACACTTTCAACAGCATGTAGACGTAGTGTGCTAATTGTCTTATTAAAAATGATTTATAAGACTGAAATTAATTGTAGAAACCAGGTTAAAAAATGGTTGCATGGATTCGTGAGATAAATACATGCATTGTTATTCTTCATCCGTTATGTTTATTGTTTGGGATATAACGCCCCTTTAAAACAAATCAGTTATATCACGGCGTTTCCTGGGTAAGTTACCAGTACTACTGCTCCATTTATTCTGACACCAGCCAGTCAGTTGTAATGCTAACCACGCAACCCTGAGCGCCAAGGAGGCAAGCCAGTAATACCATTTCTAAAGTATTTGGATCGAACCAACGATATCGCGCAACCGAGGCGGAAGCTTTACCACGACACCATCAAAGCGATCTCATCAGTTATAAGATTAGAATCAATTGGGTGCCGCTTTGTTATTTACGAAGGCAAAGACGTGTGTCATTATTGCAATACATTTCTAGATATATATTCCCCAATTTGTCGCTGTTTGCTCCCTGGTCATTATTTTGCCCCACGTCTAATTAGGAAGCATCTAGCGTCTATGAGATGATATCGATAACTGCCGTCTTCTTATAAATATAGACCAAGTTGTATTTAAGCGAGGTGACAAGCGAAAAGCAACCAGTAGAAGAACTACGACCAATTTAATGAATACACGCATACAATGAGAATGACACAATTTATATGATTATAGATTCCAGAATAGTTTCTTCGAGAGATAGCTTAGATGTTTTAATTCTTAAGTAGTGATTGGAATAACATTAATACATACTTGTATACTTCTTGGAAGGGGAAGTTATACATTCCTGTTATTAGTATACTTAGCAGACTTAAAAAAATAAAATTCTGATGAAAGATATGTTGGCAACCATAAAGTAAGGTTATCCGGTATATCAGTTTAAATCCTTCATTTTAAAAATAAGTCTACCCTGTTTGTTTTACAACATGTTTAAGTCCTTATTAAAGATAACCCTGCAAACAGTTATGTTATATCATAAGATTGTCAAGTTAATGAGACAATGGCTACCTGCGTTCCGACAAGACGATTCAAAGACTGCAGAGATGTTATGCTAGTAATAGCAAAGTCGAGCGCTAAATTATATGCGTACGTTGTTGACCAAGTTTTATTTACTTTATCCTTAATTTTTCCTACATGCAGACGCATTGTGACGCATCTGCAGTAGACGACTCTGGAAAACATTGTGAAAAACATAATGAGCAATGTCTCCTTCTGCCACAATTTGTTCAACACTATTGAATAATTTTACTTAAAACTTCTAGAGTTGTTTCATAGTTTGACGTAGTCAAAAGCCTCTGTTGTATATTTGTTATATTATGTGAGTAAGGGTTAAATAATATGTCGTGAGACGATCATTCTAGGTACCAACACCACACTTCTTGGCGCTGTTGAGATATATACTGTTGAGAAAACATATCTTTACGTCTCCATATCTGGGCTCCTAACAAATCAAGTCATGTTTTTCATCGAATTGCGATGGGGAGAATTGGGATACGCCAAGGACCAGTTGTACTGCCGCGGCTGTTAGTCCTAACACGGGGATTTGAGTGATGACGCTTTCATTGATTATCATTTCTTGGTAAACATTTCTGGATTCTCCTGCCTCGGATTGTTTCCCAGTCTTGACTTCGCTCCCATTCATCATAATATAGAACTGAGAATTTCCGAACGATTGTTTCGACAAATCGATGCGCCGTGAGCTTTTTTTGTATCGTCCAAAATTCGTATATATTTACGTTTCTTGGTTTTTATTAATGTGAAACTCACTATCCTTGTGATTTAGTATTTTTGCTAATATACTGAAACAATTCTACGAATATTGTGTGTACCCGTTTACTGTCCCCACCAAATAAAAGGAACACATGCATAACTTCAAACCAACTTAGTACTAGCTGATTTAAAACGACACATGTATTATTGAAGCTTATGAGAAAAGAAAGCATGTTTCTATCAAGAGAATCGATTTTCGATAACAAATTATAGCGTTAGACCAAAGCACTTTTGAGATATTACACATTGTCATCGTCTTGTTTTATATATAAATCGAAACACAAATATTTGGTAAATATCCAAAGAATGTTGCGAAGAATTGAAGGTGATTTTCTTTTACGGGAACATGATGGAAATACCGTAGTCACACGAAAATCGACCCTATGCGCTTTCTATTAGTGCCAATATCTGAGCATCCTTATCACGATTTTCCAATTTCAAGATGCAGTGAAAGCAGTGAGGAACCACCTTGATTAGGATTTTCGATCTAAGGCAGAGTTTACGTGTATGACATTTTGTCGTATATCAAACTAATTGTTAACGTCTTAAGTTCGGTTTCCGTATGGCGTTGCCTCAACCTGATTTGAACTAACCTATATACGACATTCGATTGTCGACAGGGGATAACGCAATAACGTTCGTTTATGGTTCAAGTTATATCCTATCTGCAATTTTATTATTGTCTGATAGTGCTGCGTATTGTTATACTTATTTCATCATTCTCTCTGTGGCAAGTCATGCAAGGCATACGAGCCGCACCATGCGAATTGTGGTCTTTAAACCCTATCACTGTCAAATTTCACAAAGTCGACTTTTCCATGTTGAAAATTGGACCATTCAATGTTTCGTCAACAGGAAAGTTAATAAAATTTAACTTTCTTAGTGGTAAACAATGCAGATTTCTAGAGAAACAGCTTGTTACAATATTTACAAAATGAATACTTACAGCAAACACAATGCCTGTTATATCAACTTTTGTATACAAACACGAATGGGACAGATCAATTGATATCGGACATGAAGCGTTAAAGGTGCTTAACTCCGCTGAAGATCAAAATATTGAAATGTAGAAATTTATGCAAATATTGCTTATAGTGACAACAAAGTAAGTAATAAATAGTTCAAATGTTGAAAAACAGTCAATTGAAATTCATGAAAATATACAAAATTTGGCTTACTGGTTAAGTCCACCCAGGACAAACGAAGCATAAGCAATCAATATTTTGATGTTTATTGTACTGGAAAAAAAAATATTGCTTTAATTGTATCCGAAAATTAAGATTCTAATATTTCAAGACAACTTTTAAACCGTTTCAACACTTTGACTATACTATCTATAATCTTGTGTTCAGCACCTTTAAGGTTTTCCAACACACATGTATGAGTAGTATTTAGCACAACCGCGGTATTGTTGGATTGACACACATTCAAATCTTATATAAGCCCGTGCATACGCATAACCTCGCCAGCGCATTATGTTATGCTGACCTAAATGCATTTATTGACATGCTGTTTCGTAAATGACGTGTTCCAAAAATACAAACCGGATAGCATAGCATCCTTCCATAAGAAAATGAAACAGTACATGTTAAGTTCTTGTAAGACCGATGCTCTTCGAAAACCAACCGACCAGTGTAGATTCGGGTCAGCTAGCGTATAAGCTGTTCGCTGACCACTAAAAACAGTTTGCAAGAAACTAGCATGGATAGGCAGGCAGTCTTTTTGTTTATTTGTTTATCCACACGAGCAATTTTATCAATAATGTTGTTTGCATTTAGCATCGTTCACAAGTTCCGCATAAGCATTAACCTGTTGCGTGTAACAACGAGTACTCCATTGTAAATCGACAGGCAATTTCTGGAAGTCAATGGCGTGATTGCATCCTTTTTGTCTAGACCACATGGTGTCGTAAAACAGCATACAATGTCATCTTGTGTGCCGACAGGTATTATTGTTTTTATATCATGGAAAACGATGTAAGACAGTGTCTCGTGTTCTAGGCGAATGGGAATTTCTAGAAAGCTTTGTTTAAACAAAATATATAATGTTAATAATATATATAACAAAGTCAATACATCAAAACAAATAAGTTTTCTATTTGATGGAGACGACATTTCTTCCGGCGGAAACTAGTTAAGATAACAATTGAAATATGTAGTTCCATTGAGGGAAATCATAAAGTGATATTTTCACTCTTGAAGCCAAAGTAACGGTATCTAAATTGCACCCGTGCGTGGTAATACGGACGTTTTGTTTATTGACTTTATTTGACACGGACATTTTGTAAACAAGTGTATTTTCACGGAATCTGATTTCACGATAACTTAAATCTCGAGTGAATTTCTGTTCATGCCGTGATGTAGTCATGAAACACATCATAAAATCTCACGGCTATGCTTTGATTTACTTCTCATTAATATGAAGTTTGTTTCTAAACGTATGTCAGTATGCTGGCGTATATAAATAGATATTTGCTAAATCTAATATCCCATCGTCTTCGATGAAAAACGAAAACTTGCAGGTTGCATGTTGCATGCTGCATTCAATTAATATTTGTGATGGGAATACCATAGGGACGTATTATCTCAACGGTGCTTTCTGGTATCCCAGCTCGGAATATTAATCAAATGATAATTATAACATATAAAACCCTTTTTATCAATCAATTACATTGAGGACACTGATGCCACCATTGATTTGAAAGCAGTTCTGCGTGGCTTTTTTGCTTGCCTATATGAGCCTGATCATGTAAAAAGGAGGAGGAAACAATTATTACACTACGGTGGTTCCTTTAGATACTAACAAAATAGGCTTAGTTATGGATTTAGAAACATAAAACACAGTAGAGCTCTGTTGATAGATCATACAACGTATTGAAGGCGACTTCCAACCTATGTCTTGGTAAACGACATGATTATTCGTTAGTACGAAGAGATACATATCAATTTGCCAAGCGACATGACACTTAATTGGAGCTATAGATATTCTAACATACCTTCGACAATCGATGAATACCCAAACTGCCAGCTCGAGTGATAAATCTGCCTTCGTGCGGTCTGACACTATTGTTTGAAGATAACTATATACCTCATTTCTATATCGCACACTCCAGGAAAAATAATCACTCGATTTTGCGCGCAACGGAGATGCCGAACAACGTGTTCATAACTCAATTTGATCGCAAAATCCATGTAATGAAAGCAGTTTTAAATTCTTCATGACACACAATTGATTGAGTGGATAAAATAACATCGATGTATTTGTTTTTTAAGAGAGTTTTATTTGAGCGGGGCTCTGCAAAAATCAACCTTAACGTTTAGAACTACACGTGAAGATAAGGGTTTGCCAGCTTAATCATGATACATAATACAAATGAATACTTCTTTACAGGGGTAACTTGGAACCGTATATGAGTAATTTACAGACAGTGCATAGCCAGTTCTTAAGGCGCGGATTGGCTTGCTGAACTGGATCTGCACTGTTCGCAAATAGCTAACGGGTGGTTTCCGCAGATTATCGCTCAATTATACTGGTCATACATACCCAAATGTTCGGTTTCTCCATAGGTTGTAAAACATGTTTATCATATTATCGGTATGTTGATTCGTTTATTGTTTATCACACGTAAACTGACATTCTGAGATATTGCAATTCATGGCATTTACTATTAGATTGCATATTAACATAGTCGGGTTTTTGTCATAACCATTCTCGAAAAGGTTGCAGGATGCTTTTACGATGGCGCTCTCTAAAGGGCCTCAATACCACGTACTTTACGCAAACATGAAACTACAAAATACAGATCGTATACTACAACTATGCCCCCTGCTACATGTAGATCACCAAAGAAAACATGTATATCCAGTAAACACAAGTATGCCGAGAAATCTGTACGGCAAGATGGAGGACCTGAAGAAGGCGGCGTCCTTCATCGATGTGGCCGAAGTGATAGTGTAGATGCTTGAACCCAAATGATAAGAAGATGACAATGCTTATACGAAGTAATTGGGAACACGCAATATTCTGGTCAGACAGCACGAAGGCGCATGTTAATCTTTATCTATGCTAGTCATAATGCCCCGACAGACTTTCGTGCGCCATGATTCATATACTTGATGCTATATGTCTCCATTTCGTTGGGACAGCCAAGTATGTGGACGATACAAATGACAAACGGAAGTTCCTATTATATCATGTAAATTGCGGTCTAGACAGGTTTTATGACATGTGACAAAATAGATCCAATTATTCATCTTACTAGAAAAGTTTCCTTCGTGTTTCTCAGTGCTAGAATTCCACAACACTTTCAGGGGTTATCGTTTTAAAGTGTGTATTGCAAGGAGATCGTTACTTCTCAAGAAGATACTGTTATCTTACTTGAGTTGTATATCCAACGTATCGGTATTGGGCTAGAACAGCTGATTTCTTATCAGTAGGTGCCACGTTCGAATCTTGGTAGAAATTATGGCATATTTAAAACATGATAATATTAAGGAATTAATGCAGCAAATAGTCAGCATGTCATAATTAGTGTATTCTCAAAGTACATATATATATATATATCGGTATTCACAGTGTGGAAACAGCACATGTCTTTGGTGAATGTACTGCATTCCTCATCTGTATAAATTGCATTAATTGAGCCGTCACACGAGAAAAACAGCATGGTCTCTGCGTAATATGTCGATCCAGATCAGCCTACGCAGTCCGCGAAGGCTAATCCGGACCGATACATTCCGTCTCGGAGGGATAGAGGTATAGAGTAATGATTCCTGAAACAGAAAATCAACAGGAGGCGAAACCTGTCTTCCCGGGTTAACCTGCGTGGTATGATAAGGCTGGTCCGGGTCTATACTTTACGCAGAGTCCACAATGTTGGTTTTCTCGTGGGACGGCTCAATTATCAGTTATACACAGACTGTCAATAACAAATATCCCTCTTGAAATCTAAAGTGTTGAACACGTACCTTCCTCGTCACAACGACACGTTGAATGCCACCCATAAACGAAGAGGTGCAGTCTTATGCAGATTACTTGTGTTTTATTGCTCAGAGTCAGTCTTAATGCTTCTATCGTTAACCAATTCGGTCCAATTTCACCAACCTTACTTAGCGCTAGGTAATAATTAAAATCTTTAAAGCGGTTTGCATCACTTTTGTTTTACTTATCTTTTGAGGAACCTGTATGATGGATCTTTCTAAGTTAAATGACTAAGAAAACATAAATAGTTATCTTGCTGAATATTCATACTTGTTAAGAGATGAAATATTTTAGCATTTCTATTAGGGAAACAAAATTCATGAAGTATGCTTTCATGTATTTAAGTTTTACTTAGTGCTAAGTAAGGTTGGAAAAATTAGATCGTGATAAGTCAAATATAAATGGCTTCGTGTAGAATTTCAAAACAGGACACTACATGCATGTGTGTTTACTTATCCGGGTGTATATGCAATCCGGCAATATGGACACATCGACAAGTGAAGATACATATTATTCAGAACATTCCCGTGTTCGCCATCTAGGCAAACGAACTGTTTTCGAGTTTTGCTTTTGCAAAACGGTTGTGACCATCAGCCGACTGAACAAAATGCATATGACAAGTCTCAGCTAGAAAACGTGCCTTCTTATTGAATATGCGTACAGTGAACGTGTGCGTACGCCGAATTTCAACAGAAATTTCTCTGTCCGGCTTTATGTGAAATAAACCTTAATGTATTTTCTGACCAAAACAAAAAGACTGTAGCCTCAGTAAACAAACAAACAAAATATCGTAAATTGTGCTATAATTATACAATAAGTAAATGAAATCACAGCATGCCGAAACGCGGTTGTAATTGGTAATTACATTAATTTAGAAATAACATGTATGTCAAATTCGAATCCGGCTAATATGGTGTCAATATTTGAGAATTCCTCACACAATAAGCTCAAGTGTTAGTTGGAGTATCCAGCTTTCCTGACATCCGTAATGGTTACTTTGGGCTATAAAAGTAATAACAAAATTTCTTTACAAACGTTGGTAACTTAATTTAATTATGAGCTCTAAAAGTTAAACTAAACTAAGTATCTAAAACATCTCTGCATGGGGTTTTCCAGTTCAACGTATAGAAGCCAGGTAAAGCCATGCCATGTCAATTTCATGGTTTCACGTATTTAATCTTCATTGTTAAAATTTATTGCAAGCAATATTTCACATTATCTTCATGCCCTAAGCTCAATGTGTTTCGTGTTACGCTTTCCAGAAAAGACATGCGATAAAGACATTGCTCAAGGTTTCGATAATGATAAATGGACCTCTATAAGGAGACATGGTCGTTTCCCTCTTTTTGAGACTAGGACCATTTTCACCGACACTTTAATATTTTGCTGTGTCAAATGTGACAAAATAAACGCTATAAGGAGACGTGGTCGTTTCCTTTAATTTTGCGACGTGGACTATTATCACCAACACCTTTATATTCTGCAGTGAGTCTGATGGTGCCAGAATAATATGTTTACCAAGAATATATATACTAGCGTTAAAGAGTATACATATAATATCCGAAGTACAGCTAACAGCTACGTGTAATTTATTTTATTGATGTACAGACATTAATGATGCTCCTCAGCGCTTAGGAGTGGGGGGATAGCATAACGATTGACTCGCTTTTGTCAGTTTGAAATGACCAGAACTACTGGTAAATTACCCAAATGTCGGGATATAATACAAAAAAGTTGAGAGCGGCATTAAACAACATACACACGAAGCAACACAGAGTGAAAGTCAACTGACCGCACAAGCTCAATATATCCGTTCATTAATTGTACCATGACCATGGTACCTACATATGTCATCTCTTCATTATTTAGTGATCGTTTCATTGATTATAGGGGATTGATTGTTCATAGTCAAGGGGGAGTGATCTCTCTGTAAGAATGATGCGGACCATGCAAACATTCTATACTGGCTGGCTGTAGCGCCGGTAATCATATGTAATTCATTATTGTTTTGCATCAAATTCCTTGTTTTAATAATTTCCTATTCCCTTTTGTTCAAGGAGGGCTCTTTAGGCTTAATGAATTTGAAAAAAATGTAGCCTTATAATTGAATATATCTTTCGAGACAGGTCAAACAAGAGCACCGCGTACGGCACAGACGCTCGACTGATAGGGAGAAAACAGAAAAAAAATGAGCTAACCAAAAAACCTTAACCGGACGACCACGCCGCCGCCGACGCCGACGATGACGCCAGGGTCATGACAATAGCTCTCGTTTTTTTCAAAAGTCGAGCTAAAAATCAATGAAAATTCAGTTACATCATGACTGAGTGAATATTTTTTAACTTAGACGAGAAAGGAACATCGTCAAGCCTTTCCTACATACAACAAATAAAAATCCCATGATTTCGGAAAAGCAAAATATTGAAACCCTCTATAAATATAAATAAGGTAAACAAAAAAAAGTGGCAGATCCGTCAAAATCTGTCTGCAAGTGGGAAGGGGTTATTAATCATCAAGCCAATAAATCGATAAATCAATGGATTACATTAATGCTCAAACAGCATGGCCCATATACCCTTTGCCAGCAAAATAAGCCATTCGAATGTTGTATACAATTTTAGAACACCATATAATTTATCCTTATTGCCGACATTTATTGATTGCCATAAAACTCAATCTTCCCCGAAACCATTTATTAGCCCTGAAACATGCTACGTTCATACAAAGACACGCGCAAAATGCATTCGTTACTTCGATTGAAGCCCTAACATTAATAATGCGAATACCAAACATTTCATGGAAATGTTCCCCTCGTAGTTTTGTAACCTCAAGCATGATTCCTCTGACGAACATGGTTTAGCTAAAAGGATAAACGTTATTGACTTCAACAACAAGCTTAGAACATCGATATAGCGACCATCCTTGTTCATACAGGATTTAAGTAAAGAAGTAAATGACTCAATGCACTATTTTTAACGCTAAAATGAAAAACTAGAAAAATCGATACGAGTACATGTAGTTCATCAAGAAAATATCGTACAAACATCAACAACATACAATGTGTAACTATGATCCAAGTTTGAAAGCTTGCACTTTAAAAAAAAAACCTGTACACTAAACACACCTCTTACAAATGACAAATTACAAAGTATAAGAATTTCGAAAATAACAAACAAAAAACATATTGCGTCAAGGAATGGTGTAAACATAATATTCCTTACTCGTTTAAACAAACCATGTAGATGATATGTCCAATTATCAAAATCCACTAAAGACCACCAAAGTTCACGTGGTTTTTTTCCTTGTTCATACAGGATTTAACATAATACCACATATAAGGGTATGTTTAATAAAGAAGTAAATGACTCAATGCACTATTTTTAACGCTAAATTGAAAAAAACTAGAGACATCGATACGAGTACATGTAGTTCATCAAGAAATTATCGTACAAACATCAACAACATACAATGTGTAACTATGATCCAAATGTGAAAGCTTGCACTTTTAAATAACACCTGTACACTAAACACACCTCTTACAAATGACAAATTACAAAGTATAAGAATTTCGAAAATAACAAACAAAAAACATATTGCGTCAAGGAATGGTGTATACATAATATTCCTTACTCGTTTAAACAAACCATGTAGATGATATGTCCAATTATCAAAATCCACTAAAGACCACCAAAGTTCACGTGGTTTTTTTCCTTGTTCATACAGGATTTAACATAATACCACATATAAGGGTATGTTTAATAAAGAAGTAAATGACTCAATGCACTATTTTTAACCCTAAATTGAAAAAAACTAGAGACATCGATACGAGTACATGTAGTTCATCAAGAAATTATCGTACAAACATCAACAACATACAATGTGTAACTATGATCCAAATGTGAAAGCTTGCACTTTTAAATAACACCTCTTACAAATGACAAATTACAAAGTATATGAATTTAAAAAATAACAAACAAAAAACATATTGCGTCAAGGAATGGTGTATACATAAAATTACTTACTCGTTTAATGTCTGTGCATAATTTAAAATCGTTCTTACAAAACATGTAGATGATTTGTCCAATTATCAAAATCCACTAAAGACCACCAAAGTTCACATGGTTTTTTTTTCACCCATAAATAAGATCCCACTCAGCTTTTTGTCAAGTAATGTTTCTTTCTTTTAATTTAAGATACTTGCAATATCAACAATAACGCTTTTAATTGCCTGCAATGCATGCATGTATCGGCGTATTGCATTATTCAGACAATATTTCGATAGATTGTTTGTTCTGTATTAGATTTTTGTCTCATGTTGTACAACTATATCGAGGGCTTGGCGTGAAACGGTTGTTACTAAAAACCTATTTTGAAAACCCTGGTTTAGGGGCAATTTTGACCCCGTTGTAAACAATGCAAATTTAGGTGCCATTGCTCAGAACGAGCAATGGCACCTAAATTGCCATTGTTTACAAAGACAAATTATTTAACGCTTATAAAGACTTCATGGTGAGGTGATTAACCTTGGTAAAAAAATACCAATTTTAGTTACAACCGTTTCACCCGAAGCCCTCGATATATATACCGAGATATTGTTTAAAGTTATGTAATGATATGTTATAAAATGATAGTTCATGATATTTGGACAACGCTCATCTCCAATAATTATGTCCATCTTGCTCTAGACAATAATGTTCTGTTTTACTTGTTATAACACTGTCATTACCAAGTAGTGATTGTCAAACAGGAGAACTTTCTAATATCTAATTTCTTATTATTTTTACATCATCGAAAAACATAATATTTAGCCATTTTGCAGGAATACGTTAAATGAAATAAAAACGCAATCTCAACCTAAATGCATTTTATTATCAAAGAAGCATGCAGCGTCAACACAAAGACACGCGCAGAATGCATTCATTACACCGATTTAAGCCCTTGCATTAATAACGTGCATACCGATTATAGCTCGCACATTCTTCTACCTGTCTGTGAGTTCACGTGCATTAGATGTTTGTAACATGCTTGTCACAATATTGTTTTGCAGTCCGTTACAGACGATGAACATTTCTGTCTGATCCTAGTCGTTGATTGCTTACATGATATTGTTTATATAGACTTGTCATTAAACAAGTTAGGTCAAATAACAACCTCTCCGAGTTACTTTGTAGACTATTTTGACAGCAGTAGTCGACACGTGATCCTGTGGCATGTCGCTAAATAGAGGGATTTGAGAGGGAAGCCATTGATGTTTCGGTTCTTGTATTCCAGCAGATTTCTTAACTTAACGCTTACAGCGAGATATCTGGTGAGGATGTACGTATTCCAAGACTTGACTTAACCTCAATTGATTGATTTTTATCTTTTTATTGTAGTTTTACACTATTTCCAACTTTATTTTAGTTTAATCACGGTGGTATGTCACTCATTCATGATCCCTAGGTCAACAAACCAGTACCAGGCTAAAAAATGTGCCTTGCCTTAAGGCACTCCACCATGACCATTGCGCCACGACAGGGGACGACCACTTCCAAATCCCCGACGCTAACCACTCGGACATGGCGTATTCCTTTAGTTGTTTGCAATCAAATATGATACTACTGATCGCTTCAAGTGGCTTATTCATGTTTTCTGGTCCCGATCGTGACTCGATCAGAATCCTTCGTGTATTACTCGTCGGTTTACAGGGGCGTAGCTAGAGCGAGATAAAATAGTAAATATTACCCTCATATTTAGGTTGTCTTGAGACATGTCTCCCCTTTGATTTAGAAAGGTTACTCGTCGGTGTACAGGGGGCTAAGCTAGACAGATACGAAGTTGAAAATATTACCCTTTATCTAGGTTGTCTTGAGACAGGTCTCCCCATTTTTAGAAAGGTTACTCGTCGGTGTATAGGGGCGTATATAGACGAGATAAAGTTGTAAATATTACCCTCATATCTTGGTTATCTTGAGCTATGTATCCCCCTTGATTTAGAAAGGTTACTCGTCGTTGTACAGCGTCGTATCTAGACCGAGATGCAGTTGTATGAATGTATATTGTTTTATGGCGCATCGACAGCTAAGGTCATTTAGCGCGCAATTAAATTTAATTATTCATGATCCCTGAGTAAACAAACCAGTACTAGGCTAGAAAATGTGCCTTGCCCAAGGGCACTCCACCATGACCGTTGTGCCGCGACTGGGGATCGAACCCGGGACACCCGGTTTCGAAATCCCCGACGCTAACCACTCGACCACAGCGGATTCCTCGAGATGCAGTTGTAAGCTGTAAGCCATACTCTAATGTTTACGGTGTCTTGGGACATGGCCCCTTTGTTAGAAGAAATAAAAGAAACTGTGCAATCCGGAGAGTCCCCCAACAATGGTATGCCTACCAGTTTTCATTAAATTTCGGGCCATTTTAATTTGGTTTGTGAAGCAGTTATTGTGTTTGTTACCTTGTATGGGGTTCAACAACGTTTTCAATAATGTTTTAGTGATATCATAGCGTTTCCTTAATACTATTGCTCCTTTTATCCGAGCCCTGGTCACTGGTCATGTTTACCCCACAACACAAAGTGCCAAGGATGGAAAGCCATTACTACCATGTTTAAAGTCTTAAGTACATATATGACCTGGCCGGGAATCCAAATCGCGACCACCCGAACCCATCGAGGTCGACGCTCTACCACTTCACCACCGAGACCGGTCTATAAACAGCTGTAGACCCGGACCTACAATGCCTACATTTAGCTACGCCACTGGCAATACGTACATTTGTTTAATCAATTGTAAAAGAACTCGGCAAACATGGCTAAAACGCCGTTAAATTATGACACTGTTATTAGATTCGCGGGGAAACAATCACCGTTGGCTTTTAATGTTTTATCTTACGGTTAAACGGTCTCTTGGGATTTACCTTATTCATTAACTGAAGTGGTTTAGTTAAATGTGAATGGTGTGATCGTTTACCTGTTATCACGTGATAACCCTTTCCCCCACCTGCCGACGCATGTTGACACAATAGCAGCAATCTCATTAAAACCAGATCTTTAGTCGCATACTCGTATATGAGTTTTTTCAGTCTGATTGTAATGAGATTGCAATAGCAGCAGACGACTATTGAAAACATTGTTTGCAAAGGTGAAATTGCTCATGATGAGCAATTTCTCCTTTGGCCACAATGTTTTCAACTTTATTTAACAATTGAGCTACTTTTTATGACATTTTTCAGGTTTTTGTCACAATGTTTTCAAAGTCGTCTGCTGCAGATTTGATGTATGTGGGAAAGGGCTAACCCTTTTAAACATACAGTCAAGCCAGTTCTTAAGACCATCTTTATATAGCAATAAACTGTTTTTAGCAATCACACTATAAATGTCCAAATAACTCATTGTTTGCCCGAATGCCCTTTCAAGTTAAGACCTCCTGTAAACAGAGACCATATTGTTTTCTTTCCAAAGTTAGTCCTTAAGCGCAGGTTGGACTGTACAACAAATCTTAAACCGACGACTTTGAAAACATTTACTCAACATTATGAAAACTCTCTTTATATGAAAGTGTAATTAGTAAGTAGTGTTAAACATTGTGGCAAACGGCGAACTTGCCAATTATAAGCCTTTTCTCCTTTTGTCACAATGTTTTCAAAATATCGTCTGCTTCAGAGGCGTCAGAAAGTGTCTGTATGTAGGAAAGGTTTAAACATCGCCTTCTTCAAAAATACATGTGGAAACATATGTTCACTCTTGTAATGTTGAAGCATTGTTGAGATTAAAACTTGGAAAATGTGAAAAGAATGTTGAAGTGCTATTTGTTCTGCCGGTTGATACCAAAGACTTTTAAGATGGTAACAATGTCTGCCCTTCTCAGCGCTCAATGTTGCGGGGTAGCATTACGACTGACAGATTATTGTCAGGATAAACGCCGTGACATAACTGAACAATTGTTGAAAGCAGCGTACAATACAAAACAAACAAAAAAAAGGGGTACACAAACAGGCAACACTCGTCTGACGCATATTGTCATATATTATACATCGAAACTAAAATTAACCCTTGCACGCGTACAAATCAAGGGCTTGGCGTGAAACGGTTGTAACTAAAATTTGTATTTTGTTACCAAGGTTAAATCCCCTCGCCATAATGTCCCTATAAACGTTAAATCTTTTTTTCTTGGTAAACAATGGAAATTTAGGTGCCATTGCTCGTTCTGAGCAATGGCACCTAAATTTGTATTGTTTACAAAGCGGTCAAAATTGCCCCTAAATCAGGGTTTTCAAAATAGGTTTTTAGTTACAACCGTTTCACGCCAAGCCCTCGAAATCTGCGGCAGATGGAAACATAGGAAATATCTATATCATAGTGTAATTATTGAATATACTTTAACATATTGTGGCAAATGGAAAAATGGCTCATGATAAGCCATTTCTCTTTTTATCAAAATATTTTCAAAAGTTTCTGCTGCAGATGCGTCAGAAATCGTGAATATGAAAGAATTAACCATCGTATAAGTACTCAGTTATCACCAGATAAACACGTTTTGATAACATTGATTGCGTTATGATTACTATAGCTCTTTATCCTTGTCTTTATTCTAAAGGGAATGTAGTTTTTTTAGCGATTATTTTCTATTCCACTCTTTATTATTGCTAATTTAATGTTTAAGAATGAAAAAGTAAGATTGTTTTAAATACTTAATGTCCCTATATAATAAATGTGTATATATATATTATGTAATTGTTTTTAGAACGATGTATAACCACGTTATACTGTCTGTACTTTTAATAGTTAAGTTAAGTTATACTAGCTCATCATTTGAATGTTAATTGCTCCCTAGACTAAATGTGTTTTATTAATTTGCGTAAATCCAGAAAACATGTGTTTATAATTTATAGAAGATACGAGCCGTCCCACGAGAAAACCAACACAATGGTATCTGCGTAATGTGTCGACCCAGATCAATCAGGGTCGACACTTTCTGTCTCAGAGGGATAGAGGTATAGAGTAATGATTCCTGAAACAGAAAATCCACAGGAGGCGAAAAATGTCTGTCCGGGTTAGCCTGCGCGACATGCTTAGGCTGATCCGGGTCGATACTTTACGCAGTCCACAATGTTGGTTTGCTCGCGGATCGGCTCATATGTAAAATGTTACACATACTTTTACACTTTTACAGTAAACCTGCACTTTTTATGAGCTTATTGTGCAACATATATATTTTCCATAAAAGCAAATATTCTAAAGTGTTTGCAAGCCACTGTGTCTAGCCATTGGGTACACTGCTACGTGTACATGTAGCTCAAACTCAACGGGAACAATAAAAGAACATAGAACGACTTTAATGAAAACGGTAATGTAATGATTACAAGACAGTAACTGCCTTTCGAAGAAACATTTATGAAGCTATAAAGCTAAACATATACGGAACACACCATACAATTTTCTCTTAAATAGAATTCCGAACAAATATATATTTAAAATTAATCGGAAAGGGGATACCAAAATGTTTGATATAACATAATATGAGCCTTTCCACGAAAAAACAAACATTACGGCCTCTGCGAAATATAACGACCCAGATAAGCCAGTGCATTCCGCGCAGGCTAATCCGGGCCGACAAAATTTGTTTTAGGGGGATAGAGGAAAAGAGTAATGACTCATGAAACATTAAATTCACAAGAGGCGAAAAGTGTATGTCCGGGTTAGCCTGCGCGGCTGATCCGGGTCGATACCTTACGCAGAGTCCACTATGTTGGTTTTCTCGTGAGATGGCTCATATATAATATTATAAATCCTTACCTACGTATACTATTGAGTGAAAACAACTGTGTGGAAAAATGAGGAATTGCTCAAGACTTCGGCAGCTGTAAAGACTTCAACTACGTCTATAGGTCGGACAGTGTGATGAGATATTATACCATTAAAAGATCGCAACTCTTCTCCCTTTTCGCGTTACTCTGCATATACGACAACACACTTCATAGTACGCGATGAAGTGTTTGATTTTGATTTTCCGTTGGTGTTAAACTTCTATGAGGAAATTGTTTTCTTACTACATGTAATATTTGTGTCGCAAATCATTATGGTTTTTTTTTGTATGGTGTTAGGCAACACCATAAAAAAACCTGTTCAGTTTTACTATACTTGTCTCTCTCATAATATATTGTTTGTCAAATAAGGTATGTGGTAAATAAGGCTTTGTAGTTAATAAAGCTGTGGCGAAGAGCACATAAACCGTTTTTAATACGCTGATTAAACCTAAAGGAGATACCATTCATTGCAATATGATTGCATCGCAGGTTAATCAATTGTCGCTTGACAATGTATCCTGGCTCATAGAGTTATGTATTGACGCGCCAACTAATATATGTGAGCGTATACACCATTCGTATGACTTTAAATGCCTTTTTCGTTTGATTTACAAGCACTTAAGATGTTTTTTTTTAGATAATAAAGGCACTAACATAGGCCAAAAAAAACCTTACATGTAACAGTCTAGAGTAATGTTGTATCTAACACAAACAGATATATGTTGATTCAGATTTGATTTCTGTATGTTTCTATACCTTTGCTTATATGTATATTGGGGAAACGGGTTTAACCATAGCTGTCTCTATCGTAGCATAATGTTTGTCAAACAAGGTGTGTAGTAAATAAGACTTTATAGCTTATAGAGCGTTGGTAAATAGCACATAAACCGTTTTTAATACGCTGATTAAATCCAGAGAAGATACCATTAATTGCACCATGATTACTCCGAAGGTTTATCAATTGTCGCTTGACAATGTATCCTGGATCACAGAGTTATGTATCAACGCGCCAACTAATCTATGAGAACGTATAAACCATTCGTATGACTTAAAAATGACATTCTTGTTTGATTTAATCGCACTTCTGATGTTTTTCTGATAGTAAAGGCTGCTATAAAATAGGATAAAAAGGCTTAGCAGTCTAGCGAACTTTTGTATCTATATCACATATATGAAAGTCTTGATTCTTAAATCTTCTTGGAAAATATACACGGGTCGCGACAGACTAGCACGGGTAGAGTTGCCTTTCTGTGCCTACATTAAATGCTTGCATATATACAATGGCACATAACCAGTGCGAATGCGAGATTATTGTTTTAAATGGTTCCAAGAAGGACCTTATCATATTTTAGCTAAATTCAAAGCCTACCGATTGACTACGTACACAAAGTATTAAATGATTCCATACACCTTGTAGCGTTGAAATATATAATAGTATATAATAATAAAGTTAGAAAGCTAGCATTAACAAATTTCTCATTTAGTGTACATGTACTTAAATGAAACTTACTCATTGTACATCGATGGTGAAACAAATTCGTATAACTTATAACTTATATCAATCCGTTCCGAAGTCGTGTTAATGGATACTCAACCAGTACCCATGCCGACTCTTGTGGGAAAGGGGGTGAACACTATGTGGCCGCTCATGAGAATCGTACCCGGTATCTTTTGGTTGGCGAGGCCTGCATTCTACATTTGCATCGCTGTCATATATATATCGAGGGCTTGGCGTGAAACGGTTGTAACTAAAATTGGTAATTTTTTACCAAGGTTAATCACTTCACCATAAAGTCTTTATAAGCGTTAAATCATTTTTTCTTGGTAAACAATGGAAATTTAGGTGCCATTGCTCGTTCTGAGCAATGGCACCTAAATTTGCATTGTTTACAAAAGGGTCAAAATTGCCCCTAAACCAGGGTTTTCAAAATAGGTTTTTAGTTACAACTGTTTCACGCCAAGCCCTCGATATATTAGTACTCATACGACCATTGTGGATTCGAAGTCAGCACAACATCAACATGCAATCAAATTCGTGAAATCAATATAACCCAGTTGTTTTGTACAACCCATCGACCGATGGCTTTAATTCGACAGTCCAATGATATTTCATTCGTACAATTTCAGCAAGTTATACATTTATAACAAACATATTACGGTTTACTTTTTCAATATTATTATATGTCTTATTTTTATTTCATGCCTCGTATCATTTGCGATTAAAAACAGCATATTGTTTTTTGTTAGGGCTATTGCATTCGATGTACAATCAAAATCCATTAAAATCTTTGGAAACAACATTACTTGACTACATGATGAAGGAAGGACCCAAGTGAAATAATGCATCACTCAGTTCTGTAAAAACATGTCAATCGTTGCGAACTGTGGTAAAATGTTTGTCTTTTGGAAAACGTTTGAGACGAACATCATAAAACCACTAAACGAGGATTACAAAGGATATTGGTAACCGAGGGTGTCCATACAAAGAACGCAGTTAATAGTTCGCATTTGAAAGCTGTGCCGCTCCGACAAAGATAATTAACAACGATTACCACTGGTAACGCTTTTTAATCGTTCGTTTTGCATCATTCTCACCCTTAATAAGTTGGATTTTTTGTTGAGTTTTGAATGATTCTGTTTTAATTTGTTTGGTCAAGTTATTCGATACATGAAGAAAGCAATATTAACTGCATCATATTGTTTGTATAATTATGACGCACACTTTGATACATCTTAACCTTTTCCTTTTCTCTAATAATGTTTTATAACCTCGTTGAAAAACGTCAAAATTATCGGAATTAATAGTGTATATTGTAAATAATGTTTGGGATTATTTTACATAGAAAAATGTGTTTTTGACATTTGTTGAAGCGGTTTCGCTCTTTCGTAATACGATTTATATTCAGTAATATCTAAAACGGTGCTTGCAGAAGACTGTTTAACATATTAAAAAATAAAAATGCCACTTTAGCAGTAATTATAAATGAAACGTCGTTTCACCTCATCATTTAAAAGAAGTAACAGCCTATGGCAGTTTGTACCAATACGTGTGCCAAAAGATCGGGGAACTCCGATAACGTCTAAGTATACAAAGACAAATGGATAGATTCTTGATGAACATCTTATTTACGGAGAATTTTTACGAGTTTAACGTAGCATTCCCGCTGAAGTCTTTAGCTAGAATATGCGCGAGATTTGCCTCACAATCGCTTTATCTAGCGATTTTTATACGCTATCTGTCTTGCATATCTCATCGAAGAATTCAACCATTTGTGCATATAGTCTGATACAAACAGAACGCACTTGTTTCGGGTTACGTATATGAAAGAAAATATTTGTTATGCTGTGCTACTCTCATACTGATTCGAATCGGTTATGCACTGATATGTATTCGAGTATAACAAGAACACACACACAAACAGGAGTGTGTTAGTGTTTCAAACCTCTATATCATATAAAACAAATGACTGAATGGTGTTTTACGCCACTTTAAACATTATTTTAGTTTTACTAAGACGTTGCTATGTACATTACGAGTACTTACAATATTTTTTTCATCGCGGCAACGATGCATATGTCGTTAACCCTGAACACTTATGGCGAATAACACTATTACTACAATATTTCTATAGTCTTTGGTATGACCCGATCTGTCTCCCGATTCATAGATGGATGTTCGTCCCACACTACCACAGAGATGACCAATCTGTTATGTACCGATATGCATTTATGCGTAACAAGAGCACGATCGGGCTGGTCGTTCTTGTAATAGGCTTTCATCAGATCTATACTAACGTTTTCTACTACAGCGAAATATAGGTATGGTTTTAATCTGATTGATGCTAACACTATGTCTAACTTCACACGTATTTGATGTCATATTTACATCGAATTTAGATTACGAACAGGGCTCTGGAAGAAAAAGAGGGGGGGGGGGCACTTGTGTGACATGTGCAAGTCCAGATCAACAATCACGTTTGTGAAACTTGACCTCGGTCAATGCTACCAAACTTGCTTAGCACTATGTAATACTTAAATACTTCAAAGTATATTTTAATTTTTTTGTTTGCCAAATATTTTGTAAAACATGAATGGTGGAATGTATTGAAGTAAATGATTAAGTTGACCAAAATAAAAATTTCTGAACAACAATTCCAGATAAGACAAACTATTTTGGCATTTCTATTAGGAAAACAAAAATAGTGAAATACGCTCTGACGTATTTAAGTATTACTTAGTGCTAAGTATCGTTGGAAGAATTGGGGCCAGACGCTGCACACTGTTCGAGAATTA
Source organism: Serripes groenlandicus (assembly GCA_031761405.1). Classification (NCBI taxonomy): domain Eukaryota; kingdom Metazoa; phylum Mollusca; class Bivalvia; order Cardiida; family Cardiidae; genus Serripes; species Serripes groenlandicus. The sequence goes on along the minus strand of JASEVX010000008.1, from coordinate 46,651,822 downwards.
CTCTGAAATTAGTCATACACATTTTTAGAAAAAAAAATGCTTCTTAAAAACAGGGTACGATAAGATCTGAACATTTGAATGCGCAGAAATATGTGTATCTACACTTGTTGTAATGATGATGAGGTTTGTTTTTCCTCGCACACTGCTCATTTCATCTAAACTTAAGTTTCACTATGGAGATATCCTCAAAAAACACACACACACACGTGCGCGCATATTATGAACATAACGTTCAAACGCTTGGCATTAAGCTTTTTTTATCCTACTTAATGGTTTCTTTTTCCCCATTCGAATCGCATCAAAAGTGCAATGAAATCAAACAAGAGTGTCATTTAAGTCCCATAGATAGTTTTTCCGTTTCTATGGATTATTCATAATGTAAACTATTAATGGAATTGCTATTCCGGAAAATTAATCTGTTCGCATTTCCCTATAGTTTCCACGAATCTGAATTGAGATAAAAGTAGAACGACTTGAACAACTGGACTTGACCTTAATAAAATACTAAGTGTTTTTGAAGGAACGCATGTGTCGTAACCAATATGTAAGTAAGTTAAAGCATCACAAGCATACAGACAGACGAACGAGAAGTGCCAAAGGAGTCGACACAAAAACTATGTAACTTTATTCTTATACATATATACATGCTCCAGTATTGCCTTAGCCGTTAAGGTATCAAATGTGTGTACATGTTAAGCATGTGTATCCGTCCGTCTCTCTTGAGGCTATACGTACTGCATTGCAGTTGCTTGTAACCGATGTCTTGATAATTGTGCCAGAACCATTTTACATTTTAGTAAATTATTAACCTCATAAAAATAAAGATATTGACAATATCTATAAATACAATGATGTATAATTGATAGAGCTGAACAGCATGTGACGCCCACTCCTCAAATAAAAAATTAAATAAATAAACAAAATGTTCAATCGTATTCTGCTGCAAATGCATCAACATTGGTTTCATTGAATTACGAAGATAGCGTCGTGACATTACATTTGAAATGCTGCAACAAACACATGGTAGGAATAAAGGCGACGTTCCAGAGCTGTGGTAATCGCTTTTGGTTTGAAAATTTATATCTTATGTTTGTATGTAATAGACAAATAGTTTAAATCATACATGTAGTATAAATACTAAAAGAGTAAAAGTTAACTCGAAAACATATTAAAATGCCGATGGTTTCAAGCAAAACGGATGTAAAAACAAATTATACAAATATGCAGTAATAACAACCGTTAAGCACGAGGACCACGATTTGCAACATGGTACAGTAGATGAAAATTCATTGAAACTGATTACGAACATTTTTCAATAAAACGCATGATAATACCCAAATCCCATTGTGTAACACTATATGCTTAATTAACATGCAGTAACATCTGCATCGAGAGAAACCATGACAATTGAAAAAGGTTCGTGGGGCATATGCTGCAGACCTGATATCGGGTATTATGGACTCAATATATTGGATTTGTTTTTTTCAGAAGTGTATTGTAAATAATTTATATATATATTAAATATCGAATTAGCTTAAATGGTAAAGACAATCAGTTTTCAACAGGGATATATTGAGATTCCTTTAGCACACTGGCGACTCTAAATGCTAGCCTAACATATGTTTAGCGAAAGACTCTCTTAGAAAATGGTATTGAATCCATCACAGAAATTACAACCGTTAGTTTACTCACAAAATGTGATATTCCCATCTTGAAATCAGATTACTAGATAAGAAGAGTATTTCACATCCCAAAATTATTATATGACCGTCAGTGAATCGAGTCTTTTGAGTACCAACACCAACGGGTTCGTTTGAGTCATGTGAGAGATTTTGCTGGTAAAATACCAATTACTCCTCTTTATCTAGTCTTCTGCTTGTAACATGTTCTTTACTTATACTTTTAATTTCTCAAATATTACTTATATAATAAATTTTAGTGTAGTGACTGTTGGCCTGACACGATACTTTAAACATAAGTTGGACCTAATACTCGCCAAAGTTACCAGACCAATACGTATGTTCCACTTTTATAAAAGCTGTGTTCGTTCCAAACACAGGTTCAATCTAAGTGATTAAAGATGCGAACTTGGACGATTTACGATCCATGAACAATGTATACATACTGGTTATCTTTATTATAAACAGTCATAGCAAAACCCTTTGTTTCATACGATATTTAAAGATCGGTAATACTATGTACAAGAGAAAAGAATATAGATAGTACTGTTTCTTCTTACTGTTCTGTTTCTCATGTGATCAATTCGTGCATCAGAAAACGGAAAATGACTGCTTATTAATTCAAACCGTTCGCAATTATGTAGATGCATTTATCCAGGTTGTCATTGTATAGTTTCGTAATTTCATCATGCATTCATGCATATGAATGAAAGAGCTCCACGACATGTAACAATGCATTAACGAGCCATTTTGCTAACCAATGAGTTGGAATGGTCAACTTATAGATAAACTGTTGGGTACTATAATGAAGAAAGCTAAGTGATCAAAATATACATTACATTGTATGATGTTAACCTGTTGTCAAACTAAAACTATGCCAACACTGTACCAGGCTTATCAGAAGAAAGCAAAATACTATAAAAACAATCTTTCCCACTGGGTAATGTCCAATTTGTTGCTGGGCGCAGCGGTACAGGGCCATAAAAACAGTACTTATACCCCTATATCCAACATACGGAACATAATTCTGACCGCACGATTCCGAAATTAAACGAATCGTTCCAATATTGCCTGTCAAAACTGATACAGTTAATCATAAAAGCTCTGCTTGATTAATCCCTTCTATGGACATCCCTAATAACACAGATGAACCACGGCATGACACAGCGTCTTTGGACACGCAATTGGATACCGAAAAAAGCATGGGTTTGACATGTGGAGATGTTGAATAAAATGTGTACCAATTAGCTGGTACCTTGGTTGTTAATTCATGGAATTGGGGCTCGGGTGAAAGTCGTGTCTCTGTGATTGTTAAGCCAATGTATAGTTTTGTTTGCGAGAGATAAGCGATGTTTTGTTATGACGGGACTAATATGAATAATATCCCAGATATTGGCCGAAATGTTTGACCTTATTTCTTTCTCCATGTATTTTCTCGAGGAATATGTGTATTGCTTTTTTCTGTTTCCAATGTATTCGAATGTAGCATGAAAGCGGTAGAAAACAATGAATCGAGTGTTTTTGATGAACTGAACAATGTACATGTAGTAGAATCATTTTACTATATATAGAACGGTCATTGGTCCTATTTTGCACATGCATTTATTGACAACAGTTTAGATTGGAATGGCAGAATGTTTCATGCTTGATTTTAGTAAGTCATTGTCGAGTGCATTCTAACTTCATATTTGTTTAGGTCACATGCGCGTTAATCAGTCAGTTCTTATTCGTTAATTGAAAAATTGTTTGTTTGGTGTTTTATGGCGTTTTCAACAATTGTTAGTTATATATGTACTTGTAAATGTGTTAATGTGCTCAACTTGCTATGTCATTTGTAATGTGTGTTTTTTCTGTGTATGTAGTTTTTTCGCAAGGGTCATGTGGCCTAGTGAAGATGCATTTGAAATAAACTTCTTCATATGTATATCACGGCGTTTTCCGGGTAAGTTAACATTACCATTGGTCTAGTTATACTGACTTCAGCGAGTCAGTCGTAATACTAACCCCGCAATCAAGAGCGACAAGGAGCGCAACAATTACTACCATTTTATATGACCTGGCCGGGGATCGAGCATGCGATCTCCCGCATCCGAGGCGGATGCTCTACCTCTACTCGGTACTCCATCTGGAATGTATCGTGCCATAGAAAAAGTACATTGTACGTTTATCTGTAACTTGTCCGTAATAATGATTATATTAAAGCCACGTCTAGTGATCTGTGTCGTAATGCCACTGCGTAGTGAGAAGACTCAAACCAACATGTCAATCCGTCCGTTCTCATCATAGTCTACACTGCCCCTTGTTATGCAATGTTCCCCTAACGCATCATTTGGCAATCAACTAGAACTATACTTATCCAAATTCCGTTACGCAGAGCCAAACAGACCTCTAATAGCCGTACGCAACTCATTTATTGATCGTGCGTTATGGCGCACGTGCCATAAGCCAAAAAAATGTGTCTTACCAGCAAATAATGTACGCGATACCTAATGTGTTACTTATTCACTCTCTTTCCATAATTCATCGTTTTATATTTTATTCGTTATATTCTTATTATAATAATCATCAACGCCTTCATCATCATTACAATTTTCATTTTCTCCATCTTAAGCATCATTCGGTAACGGAAATCAGTAAAGAAACACGACCGTAGAACACTCGGGAGTAAATATCAGTCCAAATACACCTGGGATCAATGATGTTTACCATATAACATATTACGACCAACATATTATTTGACTAACAAGAATCTTCCGGTGTATGGTCCTTAGAAGCCGTTTTTACGAGCAAGTTAATTATACGCTAGTTATTTCTTCTCTCTTCTGGTGGTTGATGGAAACGTGGCATTTTAACTCGGTATATACAGGGTCTTCTCTTCCGTACGTATTGAATGGCATGTCTACCTAGATAAATGCTATACTCCGATCGCTGAAAATTAGTCACCCACTATTGGCCGAATGTGTATTAAGTGTTCAACACATTGTCTGTAATGTTAATGTCAATTATATTATATCTCTTAAATACGCTTAACTTCGTCTAAGTCTAACCTCGAATATTGGGTTCACTTTTGTTAAGCTATTGCGCAATTATATAAAGAGGCTAAGTAGATGAATTGGGGAATGACATACGACAGTGAAACAGCAATTGTTTAGATAGTAAAATCGGATTGTAACGGATCATTGGGAGAGCGTCTTCCTTTGTTTTCCGTTGTCCTATGTTCTTATGTAACGGTTCACTGAGCCTACCTTCGGACATGTCAACCAACCCATCTGCCAGCAGTACTGAAGCAAGAGTTATGTAACTTAGTATAGGCATGCGTATTGTTCCAAGAAACACGTGTACCAAGTTTCATTTAAAAATATTAAAAGCCTTTTGAGTTATGAGGTAAGGTTAAATTATAAGATGACGCATACGATGCAGACAACGCTGAAGACGCAGACGACGACGACGACGTCGCCAAGGGTATCACAATAACCCGACGTGTTTTTTTCGCAATACAGACCAGTTAAAAATAGCTTAAGTTAATGTAGAATGTTATTGGTTCATTACCGGTTCGAACGATCGCGCTTTTAACTGAAAGCATGCACGTTTCTACTGTTAACATTCGTATGGACATGACAGTGGCCTTTGAGCATAAATCGGTTAGTTTTCATTGCATAGAGACATTAAAGGTAGGCACATGCTGTGACTGTTTAAGCTTTTATGTCTCGTTCTCTCTTTCATCTCCTGTAATTGTATATAAAACACAGAAACCCACACACACAATCGGAACTGAAGAAACACACAATAAAATCTTGGTTCTGGTAAAACAATAAGAATTAATTAATGTTCTTCGTGTTTCCTCGTCAGGCAAAGGAATGCGGTAATTGTTGAGAGTCGGTAAAATCTGCATAAACACCATACAAATTTCATGGTACATTACAAGGCTATTGGGGTCTTTATCAAATACCTATTCGGTGAACATTATTTGCTTCGGTCGACTGTTCCTTTGATGTGTCAAAATCGTTTGAACACAGATACATGTATTGGAAATGTTACTACCGCCGTTACATTGTGCAGGTTTGTACTGAACATGTTTGTTTTTTGATGTTGTTTTTTTTTTACTGTTTATTCTGTTTTAACGTAGTAGAGATATACTTACGCACACCGACCTTGTAATCATGTTCATAAACATGTGACCGCCTCGGTGGTGCAATGCAATAGCGTCCGGCTTGGCTGCGGGTTCCATCCCCGGCCGGGTCCATATTAAATGCTTTTAAACTAGTTAGTATGGCGCTCAGGGTTGCAACGTTAGCATTACGACTGACTTTTTTCAGGATAAATAAACCAGTAATACTGATTTCTTATCAACGAAACTCCGTTATATAATTGACACAATGTTGAAAGCATTACACAAAACAATCAATCATAAACAAGTAATATGAGTTTCTTGCTAGGTTGCTCGGTAAATGTTCTTATAGCCGCTTAATACACATATCGAGGACTTGGCGTGAAACGGTTGTAACTAAAAATCTATTTTGAAAAGCCTGGTTTAGAGGCAATTTTGACCCCTTTGTAAACAATGCAAATTTAGGTGCCATTGCTCAGAATGAGCAATGGCACCTAAATTTCCATTGTTTACCAAGAAAATGATTTAATGCATTTAAAGACTTTATGGCCAGGTGAATAACCTTGGTAAACAAAATACCAATTTTAGTTACAACTGTTTCAAGCCAAGCCCTCGAGATGCTCTGTTTTGTTCTACTGTTATTTGATATCATTCATGTTTTCAAAAACATAAAAAGCATTTTATGAATGAAACCTTCAAGTCTGCCCGAAACACGAAGGAATGCATGTAGTAAACGAATGTTTACGTAGCTAATGATCTGTCCTATTGTTCCATGTCAATGTTATGGAGAATTTCAACGTGATTACATATTTTAATAGACATGCTTTACAGTTAGCTTTGAATTTCTCTGCTTATTTTAGTGTTTTAAGTAAATCAAACTGTATGCAAACTCCTCGTACATTGCATCTTTGTGTCATATTCTGAACACATGCAATTTACTCTTTTTTTTTAAATCAGATGGTTCCTTCATTGTTGCCAGTACATGTATTAGATAGATAGTGTATATATTTCCTTAACTAGGGTAGATCATTTAACAATGACTTAACATTAACAGTTCCCTCAAAATAAATTCCTCTTTTGTGTAAAATACTATTAAATCAGGACAATCGTAGCGTGCATGTTTTATTGAATAGAACTAGATATACAATTCGCATGTCTAAAGCGTCTTATACATTCTACGTTATAAAGACGTTAGTATAGCCGTTATCTTGAAATCATTTTATTGCTTTGGTAGTATTCAAGGACAAGACATTTTTAATATATTTACTTAAATAATGTATAACCTTTCATTTTGGTTCCATACATTTTCAAAAAGTAAAAAGTAAAAAAATATTGAACCATGTGTCTTGTAAATAGTAAGTAACAAATAATATATTAATGCGACTAACCATATTAACGTTAACGGACAGGTAAGTCACAGGATGGCATATGATGTTCAATATTCACTGGGAGGAATATATAGCCAAGGATAACATAGCTCAATCTTTGTGAATATCATATACCCGTATTACTCCAATGGACAGGATAGCCATGGGATGGCACATACTGTTCAAAGTTCACTGGGAGTGAATGGATCGTATTGACCGATGGGTTATATAGCCGAGGATAAAATAGCTCTATGTTTTTGAATACCATATACCCGTTTTTTTCCAAATGTCCCTTTGTAAGTTCATGGTTCAAAATATAAATAGCTCAATCTCAACCAAATTTATGTGCATGTATATTGCATGGTTTGAAGACACTGGAACGATTCTTATCATGCCTTGCAGACTTGTAAATGCATTACAGTTATTTCAGTATCCGACAAGTTGTAATGATTACCCAATATCCCTTAGTGCCAAGCGGGGGGGGGGGGGGGGTGGGGGGGGGGGGGAGGGGGGGAGAGAGAGAGAGAGAGAGAGAGAGAGAGAGAGAGAGGAGAAGAGAGAGAGAGAGAGAGAGAGAGAGAGAGACAGAGAGACAGAGAGACAGAGAGAGAGACAGAGAGAGAGGGGGAGAGGGATAGAGAGACAGAGAGAGAGAGACAGAGAGAGACAGAGAGAGAGAGCGAGAGACAGACAGAGAGAGAGAGAGAGAGAGAGAGAGACAGAGAGAGAGATAGCGAGCGAGAGAGAGACAGAGACAGAGACAGGCAGAAACAGAGATAGACATAGAGAGACAGACAGACAGAGAGACCGAAAGAGAGACAGAGAGACAGAGACAGACAGAGACAGACATAGACAGAGAGAGAGAGAAAGAGAGCCATTACTACCGTTTAAATTAATGGTACAGTTAAGAACATCATGACATTGACAATCTGAGCGGAACGTGATTGGATCGTGAGCGTGATCGAAACGATGTTGGATCGCTTTAAGGGCGGAACGGAATTTTGCGATCTGAACGGAACAAACAATGAATGAACAAATCTAATCACATGTATCCTTCGCTCATTGAGCGGTTGCAAAAATTTACTCAATAATTGTTTTACGAAACTACTTTTAATCGAAATGAAGCGTTACCAGTGTAAAAAAGCAATAAATTTGAACGGAACGGAAAAAAGCAATCACAATGATTTGAACGACTGAACGCTTTAAGAGCGGATTGGAACGTGAGCGAAGCGGAACTGCATCGAACGGAGCGGAGCGTGAACGATTAATTTCGTAATGTTCTTAACGGTCCGACCCGGATATGTAAACCAGGTCAGGAATGCAATAAGCATTCATCCGGCATTGACAAATGTATACATATACGACAATACATATTCAACCTACATAGTCAGCATATTACACCTTCCGGCCGGCCACGAAACGAGCTGTCTCACCTGAAATCAGCATTGTTTGCCCTTTAGTTATCAAAATAATCCTTAACTTTCATAAATTAAGAAATTGAGACACCTGATTTTGAGCATGGAAGAGTCTACTTTAAATAATTCGGCGCTGTAAGAGTTAATACAAAATACTTACGACAAACATTTTCTCCTACGTTGACGTTTATTCCTATCCCGTATCTAAAATAAAGCTCCCAATGGTCCAGATGTTGGACTTTTCAAAGCAGACGACTGTGAAACTATCATATCAGGTAGAAGAAGTTGAATATGTTGACCTAAATAGTTACATCTCTGACTAACAGTAATTGTTAAGAAGTGAACTATGTTGGCATTTTCATTAGGAAAACAAAAATAATGAAGATACGTAATACTTTGCGCTACGTAAGGTGGGTGGAATTGCATCCTGGTTGTATAACGTACAATGCAATGCAGGCAGGTGCATTTATCGTTTGTTAACTTAAGCAGTTAACGAACCAAAGTAAAACAATATTAGCTTTAACAATACAAGGATTCGCGTCCAACAACCTAACGTTACGTTTTACTGAACGCAAACTGATCTTTTGATCCGTGGCTATCTTTTGTTTCCATCATGTTTCTTGAGAGAACAGTAGACGATTAAATGTTCCGATACGTCGGTGAATACGACTAGACAGGTTTTCTTTATGTAACAATGGATTGGATTCTGTTTTTTTTGTTATATTCGCAACAGAATCACACATTCTATATCATCTTCTTCGTTCCAATAAGAACTAACGCCAGCCTGCAGCAAGATTGACTTACATGGTTTAGACTTTAATTAACGCTTCTCTTTGTGGGTATTGTGTTATTGGATAAGATTTTATACCGTGAAATGTTTTGTTTCAAATTGCAACCAGTGGCGCGCAGCCTGGGCATATACGCACAGTCTCACCATAACACTCACAGACCGTTCTCGCATAACTCGGCCACGTAATTACCTTCTGACTTTAGTGTAGTGCTTATGGTTTAAGGAAGTCCATACGGAGAAGTGACAAACCCATTTTCGTCATAAAAGGCTTATAAAATTAGTTGACCGACACGAGATTGTAGAGTACATTTACATTATATAACCCTTTCTGAACAAATCTGCAGCTGACAACTTTCAAAACGTCTAGGCAAACATATGAAATATATCTATAAATGAAAATTAATGATTAAATTGAAATTATTGCGGCAAGAGGAGAAATTGCTTATGTTGAGCAATTTCTTCTTTCGTCACAACGTTTATAAAAGGTGTCTGCTGTACATGTAAATGAGTCAAAATACGTCTGTAAGTGGGAAAATGGAAACATTTGATTTCTGAATGAGTACTTGCCAATGACGCATAGCCATCGCTGTCATATAACATAATGATAAAGCGTAGAGGTTACGCGATTGTGTTAAGCTGATGTGATACTCATAGGTAAACGTATTATAATAGTTTATCCCTTTATCTTTGAGATGTTCCATGTGGGGTTATTTTAACTAGGGATAGTTCGAATGTGCGTTGATATGAAGTTCGTATCTTTGAAAACATATATAAACAAACCGAATAGCGTTTAAAGAACAATCTTTTAACATAAGTACAATGGCTGCAATTACACAAACTGCGGTTACATTTCGAAATAAAGAAAGACTTAGTCGATTTATGTCTTGAACGGCAATACCTGCAGGTATTGATAATAGTTCAAGTATTCAATCAGAACACATTGTACAAATATAATAGACATAAGCACTCACTCGTTGAAGTTTTATTTTACAGAAACAGGCCATGCCAATTCAATTCAATTTGCGTGCAGTTTAAATGTCCCGACAAATAAATGACTTAATATAAACAACCCTGGGACCAATTCCACATATTATTTATAGGAAAAGCTCCTTTCACATGCAAGTAACAACCCCGGATCAAACAGTCTATCCAGTTTCGACAAAAAAGGATTCACTCATTGGAGATTTATTTTATAGAAACTGGGCAATACCGTACAGTACAATACTGTTCAATTCAATTTACGTGCAGTTTAAATATTCTGATAAATCATTGACTTATTATAAACAGCCTCGGGACCAGTTTCACATATTGTCTATAGCAAAAACTCCCTTCTGATACATGCAACAATCCCTGATCAAACCGCCTATTCAGTTTTTGCCACAACACTTAGTCTGTACCAGATGACGATTGATGCCTCTTTATCCTGAAACTCGTTTGCTTTCACTATAATCTTATACAAAGCGTCTTCAAACTCTGTTTATTTTTTATAACTAACTTGCACACTTATTGTAATTGTGTAATCTGAATTCTATCAGTAATGACATCGATTTAATTAACAATGTCACCTTTGTGATAAAACTATTAACCCTGTTTCTGTTCTTATCTTAATTATACACAGATAAAACGCCCAGACGCTGTTGTGTTACATTGAAAAGGAAAAAAAACACGAAAAAAGACAATCAAGTTGGCAAGACTGATAATGAATGTTTTTAACTGACACTATTGCGCAACATAATGTCTATATGTATAGGTTACGCGCTTCTGGTACTGTGTTTGATTGTATGGTGTTTTACACAGCTTTCAACTTTATTTTCAGTTATATCAAAGCATTTCCTGGGTAAGTTACCAGTACTACTGGTCAATGTATCCTGACACCAGTGAGTAAGTCGTAATGCTAGTCCCACACACGCAAATGAGGGATCGCCATTACTACCATTGTTTAAGTATTTAGCATGACCCAGTCGAGGATCCAACCCGCGACTTTCCACACCCGAGTCGAAGCGCTTTAGGAGAACCATCCGTAATAAATTGTGAGACTGTATATTTTGATCAGGCTGTGCATTAGTGCCGACTGGTCATAAATTTATATCGAATAAATAGTAAAAAGGCTTGCCATAGTTTGTGATGATACTGGTACTGTCTGTATCTGTATGTACCTGTAGATGTATATTCACTACGTTGTACAATATCATGTGATCCGTCTCCCTAAGAAAACCAACAATGTGGACCCGTATCGACCCGGACAGACACTTTTCGCCTCCTCTGGATTTTCTGTTTCAGGAATCATTACTCTATACCTCTATCGCTCTGAGACGGAATGTGTCGGTCCGGATTAGTCTCTCCGCAGACTGGGCTGGCTGAACCGGGTCGATGCATTGCGCAGAGGCCATATTGTTGGTTTTTTCGAGGGACGGCTCACATCAGGAAAATGAGTGTAATCGTCACGTGCGTATTATGCTAAAGATCCCGTACGATTAATGTATGCGTAAATGAAGAGTGTAAATGCATAGTGTAAATGCGGAGTGTACATGCAGAGAAAGCTAAACGAGAATAACACAAGAAGGAAAAGCAACAAAAGTAAACCGAAGATTGCAAGATATCAGTTGGCAGGTTTACAAAGAGCCTTGTTGGACAACGACATTTGGAAGCGTTAACAATGCAAGCTAAGAGAACGTTCATCTATCGGCTATAGACGCCTACACTTTTTGTCATTTTATACGACGATCGCTTGTCTTAGATAGGAGGCGAATCGTAAATGATAAACCGTTCCAAGATGTATAGATAGATCTCCAAATTGAGATAACGATTAATTAGGTTACCGGCTGAATTCGTAAGGCTATTCTTATCAGTTACTTTCCGTTTTGCCGTTAACACCTCAAGTCCCGAGATCGATCCCCGCTTGCCTCGGCACAGGTGAAGTGCCCCTGGATAAGACAACTTTCTTAGACTAGTACTGGTTTGTTTACCAGTGCTCACGAATAAATAGCCTGAGGCCAGTAAATAAGTGACATAATGTTGAAATGGCATAAATCCCAAGAAAACAAATAAGAACATCTATAACGTTTATAGACAATTTTTGAAATAGAAGTGTGGAACTGTTGTTGAATAGGGGAGAATATGCTAGTACTTTCCTCTGTTTCATCAATGACTTCTTCTGAGAACGTGCATACGAATAATGCAAGCTGATTTTAGTTCACAGTGATCGCAAGTGTAGAGTTTCGTATACGATTATGATGTACGTGAATAGTATAGAGTAAATTATAGCGGATTTAGGGTTAATTTTCAAAGTATTATCTTTAAGTAATACTGAGTGATAGGAATAACTGGAAGATGTTCGATTCTGTTTATACAGTGGCCTCGCGATAAGTCGAAATCGATCAATTGATATATTGGGTTTTAACGCCGTTTTCAACAATGTTTCAGTTATATCTCGACTGCCAGTTCACCTACCTATAAGCTTCCTGGCTTTCTCACACCAGTATTCCATATATAACTCAGTCTTTCCGAGTAACTGGATGATTTTCCGCATAGACCGATATCCTATGGGTGGAAGACGATTGACGAGTGACGCCGAATGAGCTACCGGGACTCGGTCTTGAAGTAGAAGTCGCTACCTCTGGTTAGCGACGTGTTCGCATGATTTCTTGATAATTTATACCAACCTCGTGTATGCATTCTCAGCTTTGAATATATACGGAATATTATGTTGTGGGGTGGATAATTGAGTTTGTATTCCACGACAAGTAGCGTGGAAAAATCGATATCTTACGAGACCGTAGGTCGAGTTGAGATATGGATTTCCCCACGCTACGCGTCGTTAATACGAACTCAATTATCCACCCCACAACATAATATTCCTTTTATTATATACCTACAATCTATGAGCAGCGAAATGTATTGAGTATACATTTTATTAACCGTAAAATTAAGATTATGAAGGGCGGATGAATATCGCTTCAATGATTACGCCACGCCCCATAATGCATTCCAATACGTATGCCCCGCCCAATATCATCAACAAACCGGTCACGTCACTGTATGACGTCACAATCTTGTATTTACACCGCATATAGAAACGGAATTTTAATCTGTCGTGGTGTATTTGCGCATGTCAATCTGTGTGTATTTCCACCGGAAAATAAACAGGCATATAATAAACTTAATTATTCCATACCTAATTTATACGTCCAATCGTAGACGCTCATTCGAATCATGTGACCGTACAATATATTTCCGTATCGGGACGCACGCGCGTACAAAATAACCCGTATTCTTTTCGTATTGTACGATTCACAGGTCCCATGTTAAACCTATGATAAAGACCGAAGCGCGTGAAAAGGTTCCGAATGAAAGTCTGAATCGACAGGCGCTCTAGATAAAGCGTTACGATAAAGCTCCTGTTGTCACCGGATCATTATTGTCGTTTGCAAACAAGGAGTAAACACTGAAACTAAAATGTTATCCGATTCTGAAATAGATGACTTTGTAATTGAACAGAAACCAAAAAACACTGTGAAAAAAACTAAAAGTGATGTAGGAATATTCAAAAGGTGGTTAGCGCAGGCCGTGCCGACAGAAGGTATAAAATAAAAAGGTCATTTAACATTATTCTGCACAATACAAAATATATTTTGGGGAAAAAGTCGAGGTATAGAATAAAAAGATCATTTAACAGTGTTCTGTACAATACGGAATATATTTGGACTCGTACACAGCTTGGAAAATCATATTGGACTCGCCTAGCGGCTCGTCCAATATGATTTTCCAAGCTGTGTACTCGTCCAAATATATATCCGTATTGTACAGAACACTGTTAAATAACCTATAATTATTCTATACCTAATTTATACGTCCAATCGTAGACGCTCATTCGAATCATGTGACCGTACAATATATTTCCGTATCGGGACGCACGCGCGTACAAAATAACCCGTATTCTTTTCGTATTGTACGATTCACAGGTCCCATGTTAAACCTATGATAAAGACCGAAGCGCGTGAAAAGGTTCCGAATGAAAGTCTGAATCGACAGGCGCTCTAGATAAAGCGTTACGATAAAGCTCCTGTTGTCACCGGATCATTATTGTCGTTTGCAAACAAGGAGTAACACTGAAACTAAAATGTTATCCGATTCTGAAATAGATGACTTTGTAATTGAACAGAAACCAAAAAACACTTTTTGTGTCAGAAATTATTTGAAGGTATAAAATAAAAAGGTCATTTAACATTATTCTGCACAATACAAAATATATTTTGGGGAAAAAGTCGAGGTATAGAATAAAAAGATCATTTAACAGTGTTCTGTACAATACGGAATATATTTGGACTCGTACACAGCTTGGAAAATCATATTGGACTCGCCTAGCGGCTCGTCCAATATGATTTTCCAAGCTGTGTACTCGTCCAAATATATATCCGTATTGTACAGAACACTGTTAAATAACCTATAAATATTCGTTATAAAAACAAGTTAGTGATAATATCATAGGGCAGAAAACAACAGCGCTGCAGCTGTTCTGATTTCTCGTCTGATTCATCAGAACTGCTGCAAAGCTGTTTACAAAAGACATAATATGTTCAATGAATCGGTTTGAGTTATAAATTCGAATTATAACACGTTCTAGATATCGCGAATCCACTGTAGTCTCAACATGTGTAAGTGAACATAAGCATCTATAATGAGAATTTTGAATTTTTATACGTTTATATCGAGGACTTGGCGTGAAACGGTTGTAAGTAAAATAGGTATTTTGTTTACCAAGGTTAATCACCTCGCCATAAAGTCTTTATAAGCGTCAAATCATTTTTCTTGGTAAACAATGAAAATTTAGGTCCCATTGCTCGTTTTGAGCAATGGCTCCTACATTTGCATTGTTTACAAAGGGATCAAAATTGGCCCAAAACCAGGGTTTTTAAAATAGGTTTTTAGTTACAACCGTTTCACGCCAAGCCCTCGATATATAACATTCACTAACTCTTTTTTTGGAAAAGATTTATATGTAAATGCGACCATTAAGGAAAATAAATAATGAAAACATATTCTAATTGCTTTCTAAACAATTTAAGTTTTTTTCTGTAGCTTTGTCTACATTAGTTTATAATTTGCTTTAACTGCGCGCTAGCAATTTTAAACATTTTGGTATACATATTTGCTTACATAAAGACGTCTGAGTAATTAACCGTGCATAATTAATTGCCTATGTTCTGGTGAAACAAATGCACGTTATACTGATTATTGACTAGTTTATTATATACCTTTGGCAACCAAAACGCAAAACATCACTTTCGTAATTGTAACACAAATTCAACACAGATGTCAAACAAACTTCAACATAATTACCGAATATTTCGTTATTTTGTGTACATGTATATCTGCATTCTCCCGTCCCATTAAAAACATAGGTAAAATTAGACCTAATACATTACTATTTCTCTAGCGTTACTGTCTTAACAATTTATGCATGTATATATGTGTGTATATCAACAAAGAGCTGTATATGCTTAAGTTCCTCGATCTTAATTGTTAATTTTAAGGTTATATATTGAAATTGTTAATTTGTGTTGATCCTTATAAATAAATGGATAAACAACTGAATAAAAAGACTAAACTAAGACATGACTTATTAAACCAGTAAATGTTAACTTGCAATTTGTTTAAATTATTTTTGTATTTAAATTTTAGCTTCTCGGCTAATCATTATGTATGTTAAAGGTTAATTTCCATGTTGTCGTTATGACGGCTTATAAATGTGTATTTTGTAATTGATGTAGGCTATAAACGTTTGTATATGATGTTTAATGCTGAATAAAGATATTGTATATTGTAAATTAATGGATCAATCAATTAATCAGTTAATCAATCAATTAATCAATCAGTTAATCAATCGATTAATCAATCGATTAATCAATCAATTAATCAATCAATCAATATATCAATTAATCAATCAATTAATCAATTAATTCAATCAATCAATCAACCAAAGAAATAATGATATATGAATTATGAATGAATGAATATATAAATACATCAATAAATAAATAAATGAATGATTGAATACATCAATAAATTAATAAAAAAAAAAGATATTAAATAAATAAAATTAAATCAAGACGTGTACATAACCACCCATTCATACACAAGATAAACAACTTTATGCAAGAATTGATGGATTGATGTGTTCATGAATACAAAATATTCTCAGTCATGAATGTTTAATTTTGCTTTGTAAATTCGGTTGCATAAGTATAATCAATGAGATTTGCTCTCCGATATAAGGGAGATAATCGAGAAATTGTCAGCAATTTTGTCATACGAGTTCTCTCCCTTTGTGTTTTTCCTGTAACATCTTACTGACAGTGCCTGCTTGAATGTATATATAGATTCTCTTTAATTCATCCCTTATTCAGGACTGTCAGTGCATTGTAGGACCTTTGTCGGGTTATATAAAATCAATACTTAAAACCCTTTCAAGATTACAAAAGAGCCGTGCCGCGAGAAAACCAACATTGTGGACTCTGCGTACGTAAAGTATCCACCCGGGTCAGCCTTAGCAGTCTAACCTGGACAGACGCTTTTCGCCTCCTGTGGATTTTCTGTTTCAGAAATCATTAATCTATACCTTTAACCCCCTGAGACAGAATGCGTCGGCCCGGATTAGCCTGCGCGGACTGTGCAAGCCGATCTAGGTCGATACATTACGCAGAGTCAATGATGTTTGTTTTCTCGTGGGACGGCTCACGTGGTGAAGTGCTTATCAATTAACCACGCCAAGATGGTGATGCAATGCTAGAGCGTCGGTATCTCGTACCAAGTGTCCCGGGTTCGATCACAATGATGATCGGGCTATACCTTTGGGATTTATCCACACACAGAGACGGTGCGAATACTGGTAAAGTCACCAGAAGGTAGACATCGGGTGGGATTAGTATTAGATGAAAGCTTGTTCCGCAAACGATGTAAAACGAAATTAGTTTATACTAAAGTTAACCCTAATGTCGATGAGCTCTCGAATCATCGCAATCACGTATTTGACTAATCAGTCATACTTATATACCGAGCTTGAGTGCCGGACGGGTCATAAATGTACCATAAAAATGGTACCAATGGCTTTCTTCCTTGGCGCTTAGCATTACGACTGACTGGCTGGTGTCAGGATAAATGGACCAGCAGTTCTGATAAATTACCCAGGAATCACCGTGATTAAACTTTTTGAAAGCGGCATAAAACACCAAACTATAAATTATATACTGGTCTTTATAAGATGATAACCACAGAATATTGAAGACCAAGATAAGATTGATTGTTTGGGGCTAACGCCGTTTTTAACAAGTTTTCAGTAATATCACGGCGGAGAGTTCACCTACTCATGTGTTTCCTCGCGTTCCCACACCAGTACTACACACATCATTCTTTCCAAGCAACTGGCTGATTTTCCAAATAGACTGTAAGCCCACTGGTGAAAGATGAATGACGCTTGTCACAGCAACTTTTGTCAAACGTCGGAAAGAATGTTGGCCAAACTGGGGTTCGAGCTCACAACCCCTGGATTGAGAGCCTGCGTCGCTACCGACTGAGCTACCGACCAAGATAAGAAAAACGATACCATGTTGTGTAATGTATTTTGTTTATTATTTGTTTTCTTAAAATGCTTTTTTTTTGTATTATTAGTGTCAAAACAGACTTGATAAGGTACACTTTGAGAATCAAAGTACATTAGAATATACCAAACATTCCAATATGTACCGGCTGATCTGGGTCGTCTACAGTGTTCGCATTTGTCGTTTAAACTCGTACATGACATGTTACGTAAGGAAAAGTCTTTTAAGTTGCGAATATCAGAAAATTAGTAACATTAAAGTGTAGTCCATGTTGTTTGAATTACGTTAATAACAAACGAAAAACAATACAATGTCGGAGTCAATTACTTGTTTGTATGAACCAGCGCACCTGATCTTGATCTGCACGATTTGCAATATAATTAAAGTTCTCCCCAAGAAATTAAAGAAGAAGAATGAGATTCTGATATATATTGCTGCTGTACATAATCATGACCGCGGTAGTTATATAAAGATGAATAACTCTTAATAGAGAAAAGGAAGTTTTGATACTGTAAGTTACTTCCCTTGAATAATTTCTAGGAATATCGAGTATAAGATAAATATCTTGATCAACTGTACCATTGTTTGATCTAGTTATGTACCTTTCGCCAAATTGCCATAACATGTGTTAAGAATTTTCTGACAACAAAAGAGTGCATCTCGATCAGAATACATAGATGCAGACATACATCGTAACATGTATGTATCTATACTTATGTTCGTTTTAGTGCACATTCTAAAATTGATTGCGTTTAGTTTAACAACGTGTTCTGCTATATCACGGCATGGCCCCATACACTGTGTGTTTGCGGACCTTTCGCACCACTTCTTCGCAGATCAGTGTTCGGTGCAACTGACTACCTTTCGAAATACACCTTGTATATACCACATTGGCCGTAGAAGGTGGAAGACGAATGCAGCTATTGACTTTTGACAATGATCTGATAAAATCAATTGTCCAGCCGGGGTTACATTCCGACGTGCCTATTAGGGTATAATGTAAGTATCATCAACAAAAGGCGACTGCGACTGGCTACCTTTTTCCACATTGATGAGAGAAGGTGGAATAGGAATGCAGCTTTTAACAATGACTTTTATTAAATCATCTGATATAATCAATTGTCTAGCCGGGGTTTCACTCTGACATGCCAATTGGAAGGTAATAGACGCATCATCAACACAAATAAAGCGACTGCGACTGGCTACCTTTTTACACATTGATAGAAGAAGGTGGAATAGGACTGCAGATTTTAACAATGACTTTTATTAATTAAATCATCTGATATAATCAATTGTCTAGCCGGAGTTTCACTCTGACATTGCCCAATTGTTCAGTCTTATAACGGCGACTGGTTCGCCTAACCTTGTGTTTCCCGGCTTTCTCACACCAGTACTCAACACTGCAGTATGTCCTAGTGGTTGGCGGTTTTTTGTCTTAGGTGCTATAACATTGATGGAAGACGAATAGTAGTTGGCTGTTTTTCAACAGTATTGCTTTCCCATTGGCAGAAGAAGAAGGAAGCGTGTCGCATTGTATGCTGTCGCCGATTTAACAAAAAATACTACAGCTAGTTTAACCCTTTATTTGCTGAACACAATGATGCGAGATGATGTGGTAAGACTGAAAATATAGAGAAAGAGGAAATAATA
The DNA here is from genome assembly GCA_031761405.1 of Serripes groenlandicus. Taxonomy (NCBI): domain Eukaryota; kingdom Metazoa; phylum Mollusca; class Bivalvia; order Cardiida; family Cardiidae; genus Serripes; species Serripes groenlandicus. The sequence goes on along the minus strand of JASEVX010000008.1, from coordinate 46,632,216 downwards.
AGTAAAGGTCCAAAGAAAGAAATTATATATGTGAGTCTGAAGAGCCATGACAATTGTACATGTAAGTATCTACAGTGTACAAGTATCATGTCTGCACTGCATAGATGAAAGTATCATAGGTCCGAACCTATTTGAGTACGAACACATCTAAAACAACAGCGCGTAAACGAAATATACCGATATAAACATTATTGCAGACGATCACTGCACTAGCAATATATATACCATTAGTATAACTATAAAAGTGCAGTATACAACTGAAATCACTTACGATCATGGTGCTTGATGCTGCTGCTTAAACGAATAAATGCAGCCCGGCTGCACGCGACATTGCAAGGGATAGTAAACATACAATGCGCATCAAAGTACCTCGGGTACTAGTAAGAAAACATTGATCTCAGGGGACAGTACACTCCCCACCTGATATTACACAGTATTCCAAATGCTTGCAATATCACTACCAGCAAACTACATAACTCACACAATAGAAGAAGAAGAAGAAGAAGAAGAAGAAGAAGAAGAAGAGAAGAAGAAGAAGAAGAAGAAGAAGAAGAAGAAGAAGAAGAAGAAGAAGAAGAAGAAGAAGAAGAAGAAGAAGAAGAAGAAGAAGAAGAAGAAGAAGAAGAAGAAGAAGAAGAAGAAGAAGAAGAAGAAGAAGAAGAAGAAGAAGAAGAAGAAGAAGAAGAAGAAGAAGAAGAAGAAGAAGAAGAAGAAAGAAGAAGAAGAAGAAGAAGAAGAAGAAAGAGACCACTGATCAATATAAAACAATATACTAACAATGACCAATCTTGTCAATACATATCAACTAAAGATACAAACTTAAAAACATAACTTCTTATTTGGCATATATAAATATGTGAAGACAATTGCTTGCAACCTTTGCACAGCAAAACATACAGTGAAAATTGTAAGACCCATGGCAGTAATATAAATGAATTACATTCTCAACTATTTTGCAAAATGTCCTATGTCATGAACATGCCATAAAACATCTATACAAAATGTTGAAAACTTGACTGTTTATGACAAGATTGATTCCAATGATACATGTATTACAATATAACTCATCAATTACTATTCTTTAGCAACAAAACTAAATCTCTAATAGGCCTAGTATACGTGACTGGTTTTCCATCTTTGAAAATTCTAAGCTGAACCTTTCTGACTTTTCTATCTGAACTAACAATTGCATTAGTGACTACACCAACAGGCCAATCGTTACGACAGAAATCTTTATCTTTCAACAGTACAAAGTCACCATTTTCAATACAAGGTTTAGCATCAACCCATTTCCTCCTTACTTTTAAAGATTGCAAATAATGACATTTCCAACGTTTCCAAAATCTTTCTGCTAGAACTTGCACATTTTGCCACTGAGCCTTATATACTACATTCTCGTCACACTCTACAAATGATTCTGAACAATTGACACCCTTCTGTGTCAATAACATATTTGGACAAAGTATTTGTAAGTCTGTATCCTGTGAATCTGTAAATACTGGTACAATTGGTCTGTTATTCACTATACAGCATACTTCTGCCATGAATGTAACTAGGTTGTCATGTGTTAGGTTTCTACAGCCGTGATCTTGAAGAACGGAATCTAATACACTGCGTATTGTCCTGATCATTCGCTCCCAGACGCCTCCCATGTTTGACAAGTATGGTGGATTGAATCTCCAGATAGTCTTACTTCTCAAAAGATATTCATTCATGGAATCATCCTCCACATTGATGGTATTTATGTTCAGTTCATTAACTGCACCTATGAAATTCGTGCCCCTATCAGACCGAAATTCTGTCACTTCACCACGAATTGATGTGAATCTCTTTAACGCGTTTATGAAGGCTGATGAGCTCTTATCTTCTACAACTTCTACATGAACAGCCCTAATAGTCAAACATGTGAATAACACAGCCCAACGTTTGCTGTTTACTAATCCACCACGCGTTCTTCTTGAAACAATTGTCCAAGGGCCAAAACAATCTACTCCCGTGTATGTGAATGGAGCAGCAAAGTTGACGCGATCCGATGGCAAGTCTGCCATTTTCTGTTCTTCAAAGCGGCATCTCAGTTTACGACACTTGACACAATCATGAATAAGTGATGCTATCAAACGTTTAGCACCGATTATCCAAAAACCACCTGATCGAATTGCGCCTTCTGTAAGTTGTCTCCCTTGATGCCTTACTCTTTCATGAAAATATCTAATTAATAAAAGTGCAATATGACTTTTCTTCGGAATGATCACTGGCCGCCTTTCTGCTTTAGACATATTTGCATGTCTAAATCGACCACCTACTTTCAAAAGTCCATCTGTGTCTAAAAATGGGTTTAAAGCAGATATTGAACTGTTTTTCTTCAAACGATCACTACGCAATAAACAATTTATTTCCGAGTCAAATAATTCAGATTGTACAGTTTGAATGATTGTTTGTTCTGCTTTACAAAATGAATTTACTGTTCTTCGTTCTTTACACAAATGCCAACCTTTACATGGGACTACACTGTTCCTTTTACAAGATTTGCCAATATGTCTAAAGCAGAAAGGTTTCAATAGGTCGGAAAATATATTGGCCGAGCTCACAAACCCCTGGATTGACAGCAGGCGTATCTACCAGCTGATCTACAGGAGCTGGGTTAGCGACTATGACTTATA